>PVJH01015605.1:0-52934 GCA_004026705.1 Nesogale talazaci | reverse complement strand
GACCCACACGTGCATGGCAGATACACACGCACACGAACCCCTGCATATGCGGCAGAAACACGCTCACACAGACCCACACGTGCATGTAAGATACACACGCACACGAACCCCTGCATATGCGGCAGATGCATGTTTACGCAGACCCACACGTGCATGGCAGATGCACACGCACACGAACCCCTGCATATGCGGCAGACACACGCTCACACAGACCCACACGTGCATGTAAGATACACACGCACACCAACCCCTGCATATGCGGCAGACACACAGCCACACAGCCACTCACTGTCCACACGTGCATGGCAGAAACACACGCACATGGACCCAGACATATGTGGCATGCATGCATGCACATGGGCCACAGATGTGCGGCGGATGCATGCTCACGCAGACCCACACGAACACAGCAGACACATTCATGAAGACCCAGCGTGTAGGGCAGATACACAGTAACACAGACCCATGTCTGCATGGCAGATACACACACAGACCCATGTCTGCATGGCAGACATGCGCACACAGAGCAGACATGCAGGCAGACACAAGCTCACACAGACCCACACGTACACAGCAGGTGCACCCACTGACCCGTGCATGCAGAGCACACATTCACACAGGGCCACGAGTGCATGAGTATGCATGCTCACACAGGAGACCCGCTTATACCCACACATGCAGGCAGACACACGCTCATGCGGACCCATGAATTCATGGCACCCTCATGCAGAACTCGTGTGTGCAAGGCAGATGCACACTCATGCCGACCCACGCATGCACGGGAAACGCTCACTCACACAGCAGAGACACACGCACAGCAGACACAACCTCACTCAGACCCTAGTGTGTACCAGAGACACACTGACGCAGACCCACCGTGCGAAGCAGGCACACACACAGACTCACACATGCACGGCATAGACATGAACCCACACATACACAGCAGAGATGTGGTCCCACAGAACTGCACACACAAAACCGAGACCCGGTCACACAGACCCCCGCGGACACGGCAGAGATGGGCTCCCTCAGAAAAACGCGTGCATACCACACAACCAGTCCAAAGTCTGCACTCCACGCAGATGCGCCCATGTGTGAGCTGACACATAAACCGACTCCATGTACCCTGCCCCTGCTCAGTCACGAATATACCTCACGCACACACACCCCGGGCACAGGGATACGTGTGCATGTACAGACACACGCGTGCACTGCACCTCCCCGGACGTCACGGGTGCAGACACGCCCTGCGGCTGATGCGGTGAACACACCGTGGACCCGAACCCGGGACCTCAGCCGAGATAACCCCAGGGCACCCGGCCAGCCAGACGCTGGACGTTGGGCCACTGCCTGGGCTGAGGTGGGTGGTTGGACCGGCCGGCCGGCAGGCCCCACCCTGCAGAGACTGTGGGCTGGGTGCGGACTCCCTGGGCGCCGTGGCTGGCTGCCTGTGCAGGAAATGCATTTCACAGCAGGAGATGCAATTTGGGAAATGGCCACGGCCCGAAGGCCTGGGTGCAGGTACCAGGCCCAGCCGGGCCGGCCATCAGGGTACGGGCATGGTCAGCCTCACCGCAGAGCTGCGTCTGCCTGCCGCCCCATCACAGCTCAGGCTGCTCCCCCAGCCCTGACACTGTCTGCCAGCCCCCATGCCAGCCCGGGCCGCCCCACCCCGCAACCCTGACACTGCTGCCTGCTGCCCACCCCCACCCCCCACCCATCTGAGTACAGGCTGCCTGACCCTGCCGGTCCGTCACGGCCCCCTCCCTCCCCACTTCTGTCTTTTGTGTGCCCGCTGCACGTCACCGTCGCCCTGGCTCGCCCGCCCGCCCGCCGAGCTCTCTGCCTGCGATGCTCTGGGAAATCGGTTCTCCAACGGCACCCTCCAGTCTGCCCCCCAAGTCTACACTCCCCATCCCTGTGACTGGGTGTCCCTGAGAAAGCCCCGTGCCCATCCCCTCAAATGCCAAAGCCTGGTGCCCATTGCCCTTTGTGCCCAGCACAGACCCTGACACTGAAAGCTGGGCCCCCCCCCCGCCCCTAGCTGGAGTGGTCTCTGGCCCCCCATTTCAGTAGAGCCTCCCTCCCCCACCTCAGGGTTGGTGGGGCCCGATTCTGAATGGAGCCCAGCCTTGTCAGTGAGGTGCGCAACCAGCACGGGGCACCGGGGCCCCGCAGGGCAGGAGGAGCAGGTTTGGGGGGCCACCGGGGCCAGCTTCCAGGACAAGGGAGATCGTCCCCAGGGTCAGGCAGCTGGCCAGGGGCTGCCGGGTCAGCAGTCAGCAGCAGCAGGTGACCAGTAGAGCCAGGTGCTGGGTCACCTCCCTGCCCCACGGGGGTCCCACTAGTGCCCCATGTCCCGTGCAGGTGGGGACAGTGGGAGGCCCCGACGGCCCTCCTTCCCGGCTCAGCTCTGGGCCCGGGGGTCACTCACTAGAACAAAGGGTGCACTGCCGGACCCCGAGTCTGGAGCAGAAACCAGAGACTTGAGCAGGGGCAGCGCTGCCCCCTGGCCCGGCAGCTAGGACAGGTCGGCAGCCTAATCAGACCCACATGCGACCCAAGGGCAGCAGGCGGCGGCCACCAGGGTGCCCTCTCCAGGCCTGCCAGCCCTGTGCACTGGCCCACTGGCTGGTCCTGGGGTCCGCTGTGCTGGGGTTTGGCACCCCCCATAGGCCCCTGGCCTGCCCGGAAGCCTCCCTCCCCTCCCAATGGCCATCTGTGCAACTTTCCTCCTCGGCTGGCCAGTGGGACACCGGGTCTGGGAGAAAGAGGGTGGGTGGCCGAGGGTCCAGGAGCTTGGGTGCTCACTGGACGCCTGGGACCCCAATCCACAGTCCAGCGGGCCAGGACCTGCAGACACTGTGACCACAGTGAAGCCGCAGGACCTCAAAGGCTCCTGCGGGCCCCCCCCCCCCCAGCCCACTCAGGCCTCTGCACCCCAGGATGACCCAGGGCCGGTCAGCCCCCATGGAACTTTCCTCTCCTCAACGACCACGGGCTGCAGTTGGCCCGCAAACTGGACCCAGGCAGGATCTGGAACCCAGGCGGGGTGCAGGCGGGTGGGAAGGTGAGGCGGCTCCCGGTCAGGTGCGGCCACCTGGGCACCAGGCCACCTGGGTCCTGGCCCAACTTTGCTCCCCTGGCTGTGACCTTGACCATTCCATTGGCCCCTCTGCGCCTCAGTTTCCCCATCCGCCCTAGAAACAGAGGAGAAGGCGCGGCCCCACTGCGCCCCCTGGGGCCACCCTACCCCCTCTATGTCTGAATCTCCCCCTTCTGACAAAACTCGGCCAGGGACTCCCTAGGAGTGAGCAGGGGGCCCCCCGGAGGGACTTTCCAACTTCCCCAACTTTGCCTGGAGGGAGCCCTGCGGGCAGGGCGCACTCGGGGTCTCGCCCGGGCGGCCACCCTTCATCTACAGGGCAGCGCCGTCCTCGGGTCCCCGGAGCTTTGTGCCAACTCCGAGGACGCGGGGAGTCCCCGGGGAGGCCGCGGGCACGGGTGCGCCAAGTCCAGGAGGGAGCCCCGGGGCTCGCCGGCCTCGACGGAGGAGAGGGCGCCGCAAACTTCGGGGCACGGCGGTGCGAGGGGGACGTGGGGCGCGGGGTCCCCCAAGTCCGCGCGGCGACAGGTCGCCGGGCGCTTCCCGCGGCGCCGGAGGAGCGCAAGTCGCCCAAACTCCGGGGCGCCGGGCGCGCGGGGGCCGCCGGGGTCCGGGGCGCGGGGCGCGGGGCGCGGGGCGGGCGGGCGGCGGGGTCCCGGGCGGCGGGGCGCGCGCACCTGGGGTTGCTGCGGTTCCAGTAGACGGCGAAGCGGTCCGAGGCGGCGCGGGCGGCGTCCTCGGCGCGCGCCAGGGGCGGCGGCGGCGGCAGCGGGAGCAGCAGCAGCGGCAGCAGCAGGCGCAGCGGCGCGGGCGCCATGGCCCCGGTCCGGCCGCCGCGCTCTGGCCGCCGCCTGCCCGCGTCTCCGCCTCCTCCTCCGCCGCCGCCGCCGCCGCCGCCGCCGCGCGGGCGGGAGCGCGGGCTGAGGGCGGCGCCAGCGGGGCGCGGCGGCGCTTGGAGATCGCGGCGCCCGCTCCGCCCGCGGCGACCTCGGGCGCCGGGAGCCAGGCGGCGGCGGCGGCGGAGGAGGAGGAGGCGGCGCGGGCGCGGCCACGCGGGCGGATGGACCGACGGACGGGCGGGCGGGCGGGCGGAGCGCGGGCCGCGGGGGGCGGGGGCGCGCGGGCCGGCGCCCAGTCCGGCCTTTGTCCCGCGCGAGCGCTCGCGGGGTCGCGGGCGCCCCCTCCCGCCCTGCCGCGGCCTCGGGCTGGACGGGGCTGGGGCTCGCGGGGGGCGAGGCGGGGCGCCGGTTCCACTCGCAGCCCCGCGCCAAAGTCCCCAGACTCCAGCGGACCCCGGCTCAGGCTGGACCGAGTGGACACGTGCAGGGACTCCACCTCCCCTCCCTCCACCGTCTGCGCACACACCACCCGGACACGCTTCCGCCCCGTCAGTCGGGGTGCTCGGTGGGGACCCGAGTGTGCAGGCCGCTCGGCCAGCCTCGCTCAGGCCGCAGGAGCCCCCATCCCCTCCCCGCGCCTCGACGCCAGGCACAGAGGCCCCTTCCGGGGGTGGGCATGAGTGTTGTCTGGCAGAGCGTGGGGGAAGGGTGCTGGAGAAGTGGGGGCCGCGCCCCTCCCCCACGGCCCAAGGCCGGGGTGCCTGAGCTGCTAAGAACTCAGGGGTGCCAGCACCCAAGGGGCCGGCTTGTGCCTGCCCTTGTTTGTGCCGCAGCGTCCCACCGCACTCCACTTTGGACACCAAGCACAGGCTGCGATGTGCCTGCCCGAGGTCCACCCCCCCAGACTTACTGCCCTCTGTCCAGTGAGCGCTGACTCATAGTGGCCCCAGGGGCAGGCCCTATGGAACTGGGAGTGGAATTCTTCCTACAGAGATGGAAAGTCCGCGGAGCCGCCCCTGGTATCCCCAGCGAGGCCCCCGTCGCCGCCAGGGCTCCTTCACTGCCTCCCAGTGCAACGAAACCCACTGCCGTCCCGTCAGTGCCCCTCCCAGGAGGACAGGTCCCGGCCCATGGGTGTCACAGGAGTAGAAAACCCAGTCTCTCTCCTAAGGAGCAGCTGGTGGTTTCAAAAGGTGGACTTTGCAGATCGCAGCCCTGTGCCTAACTCCTGTGCCACCAGGGCTCCAGGGACCACTGTGTCGAGGATACCCCCACCCCGGGCCCGGGGGTCTGGAGCTCTTACAGGAAAGCCCTGGTGGTCGCCCTTGGCAGGGGCAGTGAGGACCCTGAGAGACAGCGTGTGAGCGGGCGCCCACTGCAACGGTGGTGGTTCAAGCCCAAGCCGAGAAGAATGCCTGCTCCCGTGACCACAGCCTGGGAAACCCACCGGGCTGGCAGCTCTGCTGTGTCCGCAGGGAGTTTGGCTCCCAGAGAGCTGGGGTCCGGCAGCCAGGCGGGGAAGGGAATGAGGAAGCCAGGTGTGGGAGTGCCAGGTGTGCCTCTTTGTACCCCTCCTGCCCCACCCTGACCTTTGCTCTGGCTGTGGCCCTTCCTGGAAGCCCTCCCGTTAAAACTCTGCTCCTCCCTCCAGGCCTGGGTCCCCCTCTGCTCCTGCCACCCCAGGGACAACGCTCTCTGCCCTTTCCACGGGAGGTTTGCCCCAGCTGTGAAAGGACCCTAGGGTGAAACACACCCTGGGGCTACACTCAGGCAGACCCTACCCCCCCCCCCATTCACACCCCACCCCCCAAGGGGGCTGAAAGGTGGGGGGGAGGCATCCTGGGCTCAGGGGGCTTCTTGGGGAGGCCAGGGGCTCGGTCCGGGCCCAGCGGCCCCCTCCTGCTCTGTGGGGTCTCTGGGGGTGGCAGGCGGGGGCGGCGGGCTGGCACCTCATCTGCATGCAGGCTCAGGCAGGCTCCGGCTTCTTCTGTTCTGTCTCTCTCAAGGTCAGAGCCGAGTGGGGACAGGAACAAAGGCAGTGCGTCCCCTTCTGCCGCAGGCCGCTCCAGAGGAGACTCGGGAGGCCAGATAGGCAGCTGGAGGCATGGGCCTGGGTGGTAAGGGGGAGGGCAGAGACCCCTGGTCTGCTGGGTGCTTGGCCTGGAGAGGGTCAGCTAGGGCCAGAGGTCACTCAGGGGCCAGGCTTCTTTTAACATCAGGGGTCAGAGGTCAGAACCAGGCAGAGTCTTAATGGACTGTGCACCTCTCTGGGAGGGCGGCCTGCACCCTTGAGCTCAGCACCTTTGCTGCCCACGGAGGAGGGCCTTTGGTCCTGCTGTGGGTCCCCTACCTGAGGTCCCTGCCCATTTACTGCCCACCGGCGGGGCTCCAGTCACGTCCGGCCGCCCTGTAGCCCTCAAAGGCCACAAAAGAGGCACAGGCAGTTAAAAATGAGCAGAGGGAAGTTTCCCATCATTCAGTCAATGGCTTGAGCTTTCAGGCGCCCAGAGAGATGGCTAGGTGGGGTGGCCAGGTAATGAAGGTCACCCAGGGCTGTCTTTCCTCTGTACCCAAGCCCCTCAGCCTACCTTGGGGCATGCCCCTCGGTCATTGCCCTTCTGGGACCCATGAAACTGTGGCAGCTGTGCCCACCAGGCCTGTCACACACACACCCCCCCCCATGTCAGGGAGGGGCTGCTGAGGTCCCTCCCTTCCTCCTCCAGCTCTGGCACCTGGTGGCACATACTTGGTCCTCTGAGGACACCATACTACCCTGGCAGTCCCCAGCCACACCAGCTGCTGACCACAGGCAGTGGCGCCCACGACTGGGCTGTCCCGGCTTCACTGGTGTAAATAGGGGCCCTGGTGGCATAGCGGTCACATGCTGGGCTCACCACAGGTTCTGGAGTTGGGGTGTGTGTGTGTGGTCACAGCAGGGAGGCCAGGGCTCTCAGGTTTGGGAGTGATGGCTGAGGCGGGGTGCTGCAATGGCACCCCCTAGGGGATACTGGATTCAGGGCACATCTGTGGGTGCTGGGGTCAGATGCAATAAGTGGTGTTCACCTGCCCCCCAAATGCTGTGCCTCTGAGCCCAAGGTGCCCCAGTGGGTCACCCCACCCAGGGCAACGGCAGGCTATGTCTACAGAAACAGGACTTGAACCCCGACAGGGACTTTGCCTGAGGCCTTTGAGTGCGGCGCGGTAGGGCATCCTGTGGGTGCGTGGGGCCACACGCTGGTGTCAGCTGAGTGTGGATGTGTGTGCGTGGCCCAGCTGTCCACGTGTCTAAATTGTGATGTGAACTGAGTGTGGGCGTGTTCCCGCCTGGCTGTCCACACAGTGGTGTCAGTCCAGTGTGCACACGAGAGGTGGCAGAAGGCAAAGGAAGTCCCTCCCAGGTGCACATGGACGCACGCCCCTGCCGGCCTTTCATCTCTTGCTGACAGCCCCTCCCTTGGCTTTTAGCCGCCAAGCACTTCCTGTGCACAGCGCATTAACCTTGGCGGGGCTGCCAATTACGCAGCACGAATGCCAGGGGGGCCGGGGCTGGGCCTGACAGGCGGCAGGGCGGGCATGGGGTAGGGGCACCGTGTTCTGGAGCCGGATGGCATGTGTAGGGTCTCTCCTGACCTCATTAGAGTAATTACTGTGCCTTTTGAAGCTCAGAGCGGTGGGAAGGGGCACAGATCAGGGTGGGAACCGGGACGGTGCCTTCTTCCTGTATGTCCCCGCGGGTCAGAGGGAGGGGAGCAGACAGACGGAGGGAGGGAGACAGGCACGCAGAGGGAGCTGACACTGGGGAAGATGCAGAGACAGAGGAAGAGGCAGGGAGAGCTGGGTTCACAGCCGAGGGAGGAGTCCCTGCAGGGAGTGCTCCCTGAGGCAAAGGGGATTGCCCTTCAGGCCCCAGCAAGGCCAGGCAGGCCCCTCCACTTGCCACCTGGGCCCCACTGCTGCTCTGGCAACCGGGGGGCCCCGGGCCCCGTGCAGGGTCCTTGCAAAGAGTCAGCCCATCCCGGAAGGTTTCCCAGTGGTTCTGGAGGGCGAGGGGTGCGAGCAGGGCTGGGGGGTCCAGGAGACTGGGGCCTCCAGCAGAGGAGTGGGTTGCCCAGTGACCAGCTCTGGTAGTTCCTTTGTGGGGTCTGTTGCAGCTGGCAGGCTGAGGCTGCCATTGCTGTACGGCGGATGGCCCTGGAGGGAACAGATGTGGTCCAGCAGAGAGGCGAGTCGTGGAGCAAACCCTTGCCTCCTACTGGACAAGGGTCCCCCTCCCTCCTCAGGCTGAGTGGAGACTGGCCACAGGCCACACTGGGCGGGCAGCCCCCAGCTGCCACCTGGTGGCGACGCAGTCTCATGACATTGGAGGTGGAGGTGGCTCTGGGCGGGCAGGCAGGCAGGCCGGGGCCAGCACCTCCCCAAGTCTCGGGAAGGAAGTTCCGTGGGGAGGGGGTGGCAGAATGCAGATGGCAGGAGACTGAACACAGGGAGGAGGCCTGCGTTCCTCAAGTTTCCACAAAGGCTCACGGGACAAGAAGGTCCCCAGCAGCAAGAACGACTTGTCTAGCCCCCGTTAACTAAGGCTCCAATTCAGAGGAGCGATGAGGCTAGCCCTGGAGGAAGCACAGAAGCCAGGGGCTGAAGGGGTGCAGGGGAGAGCGACGGGTAACCTGGATAGGGGCGTTGAGGGCTGGACAAGTCCTGCTGCTGACCGCAAGGACACTGGGGCACAGTGTGGAGTCGGGTAGCAGCCGGTGAGCTATGTTTACTGTCCCTATGTTTATTGTCCCTATCCTGGTAAGTGGGCACTCAGGCAGGCCCACCTACCCCGAGCCCTCAACCCCAGGACACCACGCCCCATGGAAAGGGGTAGCAGCCACAGTCACAGTCTGGTAGGAGCTGTCAAGGGGTCTTCATTCCTCGGGGTGGGGGTGGGGGCTGGCTGAGCCTGCCCTCTGGGCCACCGAGTCAAGGCCAGCAGCACAGATGCCAGCCCCGTCCTGGTCCTTCCTGCAGTCTGCTGGCCTGTCTTGGCAGCGTCTGAAAGAAGAGGAGAGAGGGGGATGGGATGGGGTGGATAGAGCCTGGGGACCTGTGTCCAGCCCTGTGTGGATCCATTCTGCCTGAGCCCCTTTCCCAGGACCGGTGTCCCCAGCCCATCCACAGCGCAGCAGCCCAGAGAACTGTGTGTGTGTGTGTGTGGGGGGGGTGCCTCTCAGAAAGCCTTCTAAAGGGAGCACAGTGGGAGAGGGCCAGGCTCCCCCTGCCCCACCCACCATCTCAGGTTCCTTGTGTCAAAGATGGTCTCCGTGGTGCTGTCCAGACAACTCCGTGGAGTCGTCTGCGTTGGCCAGGAGGTGGTAGCTCCGCTGCTGGGGCTTCTTCAGCCTAGAGGGGGGCGCAGTTCAAGTCATGGGGCCCCGGCCTGCGGCTTCTCAAGCTCTCACGAAGGACAACCAGGGAGCCCCACTGCACCGTCGGCGGTCTGAACCTCCCAGCCGCTCCCAGGGCATGGGTGAGACTGCTGCCGGGCAGCTAGCTAACAGTCTCGGGACCCCTCCCTCAGGTTAAGCGTCGGACTGCTAACCACGTGGTCAGCGGATGCACTCCACTGGCTGTCCACTGCTGGAGGCTGACAGCCTCAGAGGCCAGGGGAAGGGCTGGCTCAGTGGGTGCACGGTCAATAGACAGTCCCACCCTACAAGCTGCTCTGCGAGGACCCTGGGAGACAGAGCGCACGCCTGCTCACTAGGGGCCAGGGTGACAGTCCCCATCTCCCCACACGCCGGGGCTACAGCCACCAGGGAGCCAGAGGGAGGAGGAAGGAGGCTCCCTCCGCCCAGGGCATGGCCCAGCAGGTTCTGTGGGACAAAGGCGCTTTGGGGGCTCAGCCTGGGAGAGGAAGGCAGGGGGTGTCTGGGGACTGTTGAGATTTACGCAAGTCAGCCCGACCTAGAAGCGACCCACACAGCCAGCTCTGCGGCCCGAGGAACCCCGTGGGGGTCGGGGCTCGCTCAAGCTCGCGGCCCCGCGGCGCTGGGCGGGACCGGGTCGCTGACGCGGGAGGCCGCTCACCGGCCGGCAGGGCTCGGAGGCGCTCGACGCCGTGGCGGGGCGGCGCGGCGCGGCGCGGGGGAAGCGCACGGGCGGCCAGGGCGGCACCGGGAGGAGGGCGCGGCGGAGCGGGGCGGCCGGGCTCGCCCGGCACTCGGCAGCCTCGGCGTCGGTCGGTGAAACGGTTAGCCACGCCCCGCGGACCCGCCCGGTCACGTGCCGCCGCCGAAGCCACGCCCGCCCGGGGGCGGGGCAGCCAGCACGTGAGACGCGCCGACGCACCTGAAAGCCCGGATGAGGAAGTAGAACGCGACCAAGACACTGACGCCCACGAGCACGTAGAAGGAACGCAGCAGCGGCGTGCCGGGGGCGCCCAGCGGGCGTGTGCCGTTACTCGGCGGCGTCGACCGGCTGCCGTTCGTCGCGGCGGGCGACAGGCGGGCGACTTCCTGGGCCCCACAAAGCAGCAGCGCAGGGAGCAGCAGCAGCAGCAGCAGCGACGGCAGCGCGCGCGGCCCCATGGCCCGGAAGCGGTGGCGGGGCCCGCCCTCCCGTTACTCACGGCGTGGGCGGGGTGTACAGCGCCCCGCCCCTACCCAGGCCCCGCCCCTTTCCACGGCACAGGCCGCTCTCCAGTCCGAAACCAGGACCCCAAGTTTGCCCTGAAGCGCAGCAGCCCCTATGGAGGCAGTCACCACTTATCCTGAATGGCAAGTGGGCAAGTGCCTGCAGTAGCCTCAGGACGCACCGGGGCTGTCCAGCTCAGGGGCCCTGACGGGGAACAGGGTCCCGTCAAGTCTGCCCTCCATCCTCCGGCGCGGCGGCCTCTCCCGGCGGGCGCCGTGCGGTGGTGCAGAGGACCAGCAGGGCTGGCTAGAGAGCCCTCTGGGCACCAGGCTCGCTCCTCCCCCCCCTCTGCTGACGGTCCCTTCTGGCAGCCCTCCATCAGACACAGACACATCAGTGGGAACACACTCTTTATTCCAGTTGGGCCCTGCAGGCACCACCCCACTTCCAGTTGCCATGGTGCCTGTCCTGGGTGCTCAGCCTGTCGTCACAATTGCACCTGTGGAGAGATGGAGACGTCAGGCTGGCTGGCCCAGTGAGGTGGCACCGCTGCCCAGCAGGCCCAAACCCAGCACTCACGAGGGAGGGCAGGCTGCCAGCAGGCCTCTCCAGCTGAGCCCGAGGTAAACACTGCTCCAGATGCCTCCCTCCGGGACCTGAGTGTCGGAGCTCATCCTCTTCCTGGGTTCCGGCTTGTTCCTTCAACCTGCCAAAGCAAAGGAGCGTTACTCCTGTGTGCTGGCCAGTCTCACAGCTGTCCTCCCCACCTCCCAGAACCTGCCAAGGCTCCTAGAGGGTCTCCAACAGTGGTGCCTCGCCCGGCCCAGGTGCACCGCTGTGGGCTGACCAGGAGGGCCTGCACCTGGGCCGGTCAAGGCCACATCCACCCGAAGCAGAACCAGCTGCCCACGTGGGAAGAACCGCCGTGGGTGCTGGGAAAATATAACGGAGGCAGAGACAAGTAGAGGATGCTCAGTGCGGAGTGTGGCTCACTCTCGGGAGGCTGGAAGGGCACTCTGACCCTGCTCACAGGCCAGCTACTGTGAGGGAGGCCTGGTCACCCCAGGTGCCCACATGGGAGAGTGCGGCTTAGAGATCGATCGCTGTGGGTGCTGGGAAATCTAATGGCAGCAGTAAAAGATGGCCGAGGATGCAGCTTGGTGCAGCCCTCACCCGGAAGGGCTGGAGGGGAGCTCTGACCCTGCTCACAGGGTGGCCACCGAGCCACCCACAAGCCAACAGCTGGAGCCTGGTAGCTTTACTTGCAGCTCCACTTCAAAAACAAAAAAAGAAAAAAAATAACAAAAACAAAAAAAAGGAAAAGAAAAAAATAAAAAACAAAAACAAAAAAAACCAGGAAAACCAAAAGCCAGTCAAAGAAACACTCCCCGGGTGGGTGCTCTCGACAGAGGGATGCGGACACGAGCAAAGGAGTTACCTCGAATTACAGGGCTATTTCCACATAGGGGCTAGCCAAGGAAGCAGCTTGCATCTGAGGTTTCTGTTGGGCGCACAACACTTCTGTCCTCCAAGGGGCTGCAGCTTCCATAGGCTAGCAGAGAACGCTCAGAACGGGTCAAGTAACAGGAGGCTAGCTACTCAGTCAGGGGCCCTTGAGTCAGCGTGGGGAGCCTACCTGCACGTCCACGTCCGTCCGTCCCGCTGCACTGTGCTGCACTGCCCAGCCCCTGAGCCCTCAGGGCGCCCCCAGGGCTGACCTGCCACCTGCACTGCCCATGCCCGTCGCCCACCACCTCACCCAGCCGAGACTGGTGGCGGTCAGCTGGAGGTCCACTGGCTCTCGGCTATGGCTCTCTGGCCTGTCTCACTGCCCAGCTGCTATGGGGTGGGCAGGGCTTGTTGTGCAATGAAAGGGCGCGTGTCAGAGCAAGGTTCGTTTCAGACGGGCTTTTAATCGGCTTCGTGAAGCCAGAACTTCGTACAAGAATTCCTTAACCACTTCAAATACAACATCAATGGATATGCACACGTCTTCCAGTAAAAAAGGACAATATAAATAAACATTTTTAAGAACTTCTCGGGCACGTCTGAGTCTCTACTGGAGGCGTTTACAGCGAGTGAGACACCTGTGCAGGTGACCAGGCAGGCAGCGCTTGGGGCACCTGCCCGCCCGCCCTACTCCCCGCTCCACTCGGAGTCGGGACACCCACAGCATGCTCAGCTTCCGATAAGGAGTGGATCCGAGTCCTTTCCAGCTCAAAGGCAAGATCACCGGGGTAGGCTCCCAGTGGTCCAGGAGCCATGCGCCAAAAATAAACCACAATGGCCACACAATCCCCCCCAAAAGACACCCACAAAACAAAACCTCATGGCTCATGATAAAAACAAAAAGGTAGAATCTGAAGTGCTTTCCAGAACATGTTCAAAACTTTTAAGACTAAAACGGACAGCACGTCCTCAAAAAGCAAACTCTATAAACGGCCCTCTCGGGTCAGAAGCTGTCAGGCTGTGTTGGACAAGATCAGAACGGAAAGGACTACAAAAGTGGAAACACAGGTGTGTCAGTACACACGAACGACTCCGCGAAGCTCCCACAATCTGTAAATATACGGCCATTGGCAGGACGGTCTTGAGCAGGAAGGGTTTTACTCGTTGTGTGTAGCTGAGGACAGA
Source organism: Nesogale talazaci (assembly GCA_004026705.1). Classification (NCBI taxonomy): domain Eukaryota; kingdom Metazoa; phylum Chordata; class Mammalia; order Afrosoricida; family Tenrecidae; genus Nesogale; species Nesogale talazaci. The sequence goes on along the minus strand of PVJH01015605.1, from coordinate 39,737 downwards.
AGCAGCACAGTGTCAAGGCACCGAAGCAGCAGCAGCCGCGCATCCTCACCCCGCGGCCGGCCGGGGGCGGCCTGGGCCGGAGCACCAACCCCCCAGAGGCCAGGGCGCGGGCCAGGCCCACATGCATGCGGGGAGGCCGCGCGGCCTGAGGCCCCTGTCTACGGCGGGCGGGCTGGCTTTTCTGCTCTGTGGGGACAGACTGTTCCTTTAGGGGCAAGCACTGCGATCAGGTCTGAGCATGGTGCTCAGGGTGCCGGCAGAGGCGCAGAGCTCCCGCCTCGGCCACCGCAGCGTGGCGCCCTCGGAGCGATACTTACCATAGCTGTCATAGCTGTCTCGGTAGGACCCTCCTGAGCTCCGGTCACCGTAACCACCACCCTGACTCCGGCTGTAAGGACAGGAAGGTTTGCAACCAGACCACCACACCCCGCCCCAGGCACCTACCCAGGGCACAGCAGAGAGCGCCACCCCACCCCCACACCTCACCTGCTGTAGTAATCTCTGGAGCCTCCATAGCCCCCACTCCGGGACTCAAACCGACTTCCCCCGTAGCCTCGGTCCCCTCCGCCTGCAGAGGGGGAGGACAGATGAGGGTGAGGCCTTGCCGAACAACCAGTCCAGCTGGACCCCGTCCCCAAGCACCAACTCACCTCTGGAGAAGCCGCGGCCCCGGCCCCGGCCGCCCCGGAAGAAGCCTCGGCCTCCTGCTGAACCACCTCGGTAGCCACGAGAGCGGTTGTCCGATGACTTGCCCGCCTGGTCCACTCGAATCTGCCGTCCATCTACAGACTGAAGACAGAGGCTGCCAGGTCAGCCCGCCTGCTGCTCACTCCCTACCCACAGAGGGTATTTGTGAGCGTCGAGCGGCAGGGATACTCACCTTCCCGTTCATGGCCATCATAGCGTCCTTGGCATCGTCGATGTTCTCAAAGGTGACGAAGCCAAAGCCCCGGGACCGCTGGGTCTCCCTGTCTTTCACGACCACCACTGCCAGCAAGAGGCCCAGTCAATGCACTGCAGGCCCCTAGAAGCACCAGGACCCGCCCTGGCGGCCACACACTCACCTTCGGAGATCTGCCCGTACTTTGAGAAGACCTGCTCCAGCGACTGCTCGTTGGTGTCAAAACTCAGCCCTCCAACAAAAAGCTTGCCCTCATCCGATGCCATGATGCCTGCCACAAATGCTTTTTCAATCCGGGGGGCCTCACAGCCCATGGACCAAAGAAACAGGCGCCAGGACCGCGAGGAAACTTGACCTGCTGCCCCAGCAGTACCCCAAGCCTGCCACTCCCTGGTGTCCTTGCAACCCCCCACCCAATGTTCCCCTGGGCTCACATTCCACCTCTCTGGCGCTCCCCTGCGCCAGCCTAGCAGCAAACATCCCACCACCCAGACTGCCTTGGGAAGCCAGGCTCCATTCTACCTCCAGCCAGGCAGAGGTTGGGCTTGGGTAATTGTGGGCGTCTCCAAGCTGGGTGGTGGCATGAGCACCGGGGGCGGGGACCCAGCCGTATAAATAGCAGATCCACTTAGGGGGCTCAGTGCTGCGCTGGGGAGGACGGTGTTTGGGACAGGCAGCCGTTGCTGGGGCAGGCATACTAGGGAACCACTAAGAAGCGACTGCCAACACAAGAACCTAAGTGACTTGGGAAAGAGGGTTTATCTGGGAACCAAACGCTGGTGGCGTGCGTGTCACTGGGGACTAAGGAAGACCACGAGGCGGCCTTGCCTAACGTTCTCGACGAAGCAGTGGGCTTCAGGGGGGTGGGGGGGTGAGGCGACACGGGAGGTGGGGAGCGGGGCCCCCACGACCCCGGAGGCCCCAGCTTTGGAGGAGCGGCCGGGAGCTGGCGCGGATCACGTGGTGCCGCCAAGCCCGCCCCTGCCCGCGCGCATGCGCCCTCCGCGCGCCCTGCGCCACCACATCCGGGCACTAGGCGCTCCCGCCATTTCGCTGGGCGCAGCTTCCAGCCCCCGGCCGCCATTTTGCGGCAGCGCCCCGTTCGCCGGCGGCCCCTCGCCCGCAGGGATCCGTCCCTGGCCGCCTGGGCCTGTCTCCCGCTGCCCCAGCCGCCGGCGGGGCCGACTCCACCCCGGGCCCGCCCCGGCCGCCGACCCGCCCAGGGGCGTGCCGTTGCAGCCCCGCCTCGCCGGCCGGTCCCAGGCCGCCCGCCGCCTCAGGCTCCCCGGAGCCGGCGCCGCCAGGGCCCTCACCACTGAGCCGGGCAGGTCCCTGACGCAGGCGGGAAGACAGCGTAGCACAACGACCTGAGCCTCCTAACGCGCGAGTGAGGGGGGGCGCGCCGCAGCCCGTTCTTATATATGCCACAGCCGGGCCCCGCCCAGGATCCGCCCCCGAGGCCGCATAAGCCAATCGGGACCAGCGTAAGCCACCCTGGTTTCTCATATTCATGAGATGAGGGGCGGCGCCTGTGCGAGTCCCGCCCCGAACCGCGCGCTGGCGCCGGGCGCCGAGGTGATTGGCAAGGCGTTTCCGGCCCGCAGTCCGCAGTCCCCTCCCGCGCACGCGGGGGGCGGGGCCGGGGCGGGGCTGACCCACTTCCGCGCACCGCCCTCCCGCCTCCGGGAACAAAGAAGCCTCAGGCCACTGCCTCCCAGGCCCAGCCTTGTGAGCGGCCCCAGGAAGAGCTTCCCTCCGCACCCTCTTCCCTACCGTCGCCACCGCCTCAGCTGAGCCTCCTGCCAGCACAGCCCACCCACTGTGTTCTCAGGACCCCACTGCACCCGACCACCGCTGAAAGATTTGCGCCAAGCTCCCCCGACCCCAGCCCCGCAAGTATTTTCTCCCCAAGGTTCGCCACCCTGATTATTCGACTTGGCCCAGGTCAGCTTGCCTAGAATCCTAACTTGCCCACGGAACCTCTGACCTGACCCTCTTGCTGCACCTCAGCAGTCTGCTCTCACGCCATGCACTCCTCACACCAACCCCCGCGCCCAGCCAGCCCAGCTCCCTCCCGGCGAAGCACCCCACCGGCCTGCGACCACTCACCACCCTCGCTGAGGCTCCCCGCAACTCCCCCACCCCAAATATCTTATCTCTCCAGAGACATGGTGAGCCTGGGTTCTGGGAAATGTGGAAGGTCCCAAGACCTCCTGGGATCAGAAGGGTCTCTAAAGGCCCTCGCCCTCCTGTCTTGGCCCTCAGTCGCCTCCCCTGGCTATGGGACCCCCTCCTGGGGGTGGCAGAAGCTACTGCAGAGTCCTGACCTGCCCAGACCAGAAACTGTAGCTTAGCACCCAAGGCCCTAGGTAAGCAACCTCCGCCCCCACAATGCCCCCCATGGGGGCGTGAACACCCCCTTTGCTCTGACTCCTCCCCACTGGAGCCTCTCCAGCCTCACAGCGGGGGGGGGGGGGAGGAAGGGGGACAAGGGCAAAGCCACCCTCTCCTGGGACAAGGTTGTCCAGACTCCGCCTGGGCTGGAGGGGCCTCCCCTAGGCAGCAGATGTGTGACTCATCAGCGCTACCCCTCCACTTCACAACTCAACTCTCCGCCCCCCCCCTCCCAGTGCAAGTCCCAGTCAGCAGCAGCTCCTGCGTCAGCCCCGCACGCAGGGTAGCTATTAAAAGGAACGGGAGACATGGGCATTCAGCCTCCCTCCTGCGGAGCTGCTGGGGCAGCGGGGGATGGGCTCACATGGGAGCCCAGGGAAAAGCCACTGGGCCGACAAACTGCAGCTACCACCACCACTTCTGATTCGCAGCGCCAGGTGCTCGGGCCACCTGCCTCAGAACAGACGCAGGCCCTACAGTCCCCTCCGCCGGCCTTAGGGCCCGTCCCCAAACACACACTGTCCCGCATCGCTCGCTGCCAGCCGATGGGATGGGCCTGTACCAAGCTGGGGTTCCTTCCTCCATTCTTCCTGCTCGTTCATCGTTCGCGAGCACCCACTTCAGCCCCAGGGGCGCCCACCTTGGCGTGTTCTCACGTCCGTGAGCACGTTCTCACGTCCTTGCATCGCGGGGGTGTACCCGGCAGGGCAGTGGGCGTGCCCCGTGGTCTAGCTGGTGCCGACCGTGACCGTCTTTGTGTGCGAGGCCCCTGCAAGGTGAGACCACCTTCCTACCGCCCTGGCTCGGCTCACGCGGATCCCGGGCGCGACCCGCACCTCCGGCACCAGGGGGCGCTGCAGCCCCTGCTGGCCGGCGAGTCCTCCCGCGTGTCCCCGCGCGCCGGCCCGGGGCAGGGGCACCGCGCGGGAGGGGGGCCCTGCCTGAGCCCCGCGACCCGGACGCGCTCGGCCGCCTCGCCTCCGCACGGCGGGGGCAGCCCGGCCCCTGGGCGCGGGGGCGACCCTCGGGCTCCCCTCGGAGAGGCGGCAGGGTCTGCGCAGGGCCGCCGCCCGAGGGGCACGGGCACCGCCGGCCCCCCGGACCCGCGGCCCAGGCAACAGCCCGCCCCGCAACCCGCAGGCGCCAGCTCCCGCCCCCGCCCCCGCCCTCCCGCGTCGCCGTGGAAACCAGGAGGGCGGCGCTCCGGCCGCCCTCCCCGCGGGCCGGGCCTGCCGGATGGACGCGGGGCCTCCTCCGACCCCACTAATGATCGGGCGGGAGGCGTAATGAGCGTCTGGCCGGGGTCGGGCGCGCCGGGATGAAAGGCGCGTGGGGGGACCCCAGGGCCGCGTAATTAGCGCCCCTCCCGGCTGGGCGGGGGCCGGCCGGTGCACCTGGCGGCGGCCTGGCGGAGGCGGGGAGCAGGGAGCAGAGCCCAGATCCCTGGGGGCCAGAGCCCGGGTGGGGGGTGCGGGGAGGTGGCCCGCCCTGGGCCAGCGCGCACGCATGTACCCGTGGGCAGGGAGGACTTGGGCACGAAGAGGAAGAATCGGGACCGAGTGTGCGTGTGCCTGCCAGCCCACGGGTGTGGGACTGTGCACTTTCAGGTCACTGTGTGTGTGTCCTTCCACATGGGGCGTGTGGCCATGGAGGTGCTGGGTTGCAGACAGTGCACAATTGGGACTTGGGCACGGGAGCCCCGTGTGTGTCTGAGTCAGGGGAGCAGAAATCACAAGGATCCAGCCGAGGGTGACTCATGACCCACTGGGCTCCATACTGGGCCAGCAGCAGCTGGGATGCCTCAAAAGGGGCGACCACTTAGCAAGAACCAAGGTCCAACCTGGCCCCCCCCCAATGCCCCAGGTGTCTTACTAGGCCAAGAGGGCAGCACGTGGCCCTCCACAGTGTCTGGAGGAGAGGGGAGGGCCGTCCAGGGTCAAACCTGGACCCTGAATGACTCAGCCCCTCCCCACAGGCCTCAGTCAGGCCTTGGGAAGAAGCCATCTGCTCAGAGACCATCAGCAGAGGCCCCCCACCCCAGGGAGCACATTGTCCTGTTTTCCCACATACCCCTATGCTCACACAGCATGCCCACAGTCACAAACAGACAGCTCACTGCAGCCCCCACCCACCAAGTATATGCACAACAAGCCCCCCCTCCCAAAGGAACATGCTGTACAGTGAAAACTGGCCTCACACAGACACAGGTCAGGCACCAGTGTGTGGGCATGTGCCCTGGGGAGGGGGTGTCACACCTGAACTTGCTGTTGGGGCACAGATGGAGGCCCCCTGGGGAACGAACACACACACACACGGCTGTTCCTATACCCAGTCAGATCTGAGTTTCATGTGTCTGTGGCATGCTTGGGCACACAGTACATGAAAGAGCTAGGAGCACACCACGGTAGACATGCTAGAGTGCCCCAACTCCATGTGCCCTCAGATAGTAGACACTCCCTTCCAGATGCTATCAAGTCACGGTCAGTCGCATGCCTGGGGACCTCACATCTGGAGATGACCTCTCCCCAGGTGTGACCAGGAGCCTTATGCACGGAGGTGCAGGTGATTTCTCCACACACATGGCTGGGGACTCCACGCTTGCAGGTGGAGAAGAGCCTTGAGGTTTGTGCCATAGAACAAGTGCTCCCTGGGGCAGTCACAGGGGCTCAGCGGACACGTGGGGGATGTACAGCAGATAGAGACAGCAGATGTCTGTCCGCTCATATCTGCACACAGGTGACCAGGTCTGCGGCAATCCAGGCGAGCATGCAGACAGGTCACACAGGTTAGCCATCAGTCAGAGTGGTCCGAGGCCCCCAGCCTCACAAAACCCAAACCTTGACCACCCTATGGCAGCCAGGCTGATTGCAACGGGAGGTGGCCTGCAGGCTGCAGACCGGCGAGCTTGCGTTACTCCAGCAGCCAGTCTTATTTTTCTGCCAAGGAGTGGTTGGTGGTCATAAACTGACCTTATAAAATGACCAGATTTTAACATTGGTAAAGCAGGACACCATTGATTGGGGGGGGGGGGGGAAGGAGGAGTCCCCTCCTGTTCTTCCACTGTTCCCTAGCCTGTCGTGCATTCTTTCCAAAAATTGGTATTTTTTCTTTTTGCGTTTTTTTTTTTTGGGGGCATCACTGCTCTGCGGTGGTGGGAGTAGGAGGCCCAGCCCCACTGCTGGAATTGACCCTCCGTCCCAGTGGGCCGCAGTCCCGCGCACAACCACTACGCCACCGGGGCTCAGCCCTGGTACTTTTTTAAAACACCATGGGACGCAGGAAAAATTGTTTAAAATCCAGACTGTCCCGCCAAAAGCAGGACGTCTGCTCACTTTAGGGTGGGCAGGTCAACCTGGATCCTCCCAATATTGGGTGAGGACTATGGGGGCAACACCCAGCCTTCTCTGCACCTCGGCTGCTTTAACCCAGAGATGGGCATCATATATCCAGTGTCTGGCGGAGGCCAGAGAGCCACCAGGGAGTGACCACATACGTAGCCTGTTTTGTCCCTGTTGCTGGGCCATTTCTCCATTCTCTCCCCATGGTCAGGCTGGGCGTGGCATCTACAAGGGTCTGCAGGCAGTGCTGGTGTTTGGGGCGCTGTGTTGGGGTTCTCTTTAAACCTGGGCACAGAGAGAATGGGGTGTCCTGTGCTGTGGGGCCTGGGGCTGTAACTGAAAAGGGGTGTCTGAGGCCCAATTACCCAATAAGCATTTACCAAGTTTTACCGAACACTTGCATTTACCAAGCAGGAGTGAAGAGCTGCACATTTTTCACATCCGACCTATGTAACATGGCTCACTGCGGGTTCCTAAGCACAGGCCAGGCCGGGTCTACGGAGCTAAGAGCTGCTCTGGTTGTGAGTGGGGTGGGTTGGGTGGCGCTCCTGGGGGGGCTCTGTTGAGTGTGTCTTAAGTCAGGTGAGCACCAGCTGTCCCCAGATGCCAGCGGCCAGCTCCAGGGGGAGGACCTTCCACAGGGGGCTGGTCCCGCCCACATTCCAGAGGGGTTAGCGTGGCGCCCCATCTGCCCTGCCCATCCCCTTTCTGTCTGACCTCTGACCAGAGTCCATCCCCTCTATCTCTGCACCCTCCAGGGCAGCTGGCCCCAGGGAGGACGGTGAGGCTGGAATTCCAGCAGGAGGAGGGGAGGGTGGAGGCCCCAGAAGGGGCGGAAGTGGGGGATGGGCAGGGGCGGAGGAGATGGTGGGACCCGGACAGGCAAAAATAGCCAAGACCGCCAGAGAGGAGACAGAGACAGAAATAGAGGCGGAGGGACTGAGGGAGGCCGTGCGGAGAGGCAGGAGCTGGGAAAGAGAAGTGGAGGGGGAGGGGACCAGAGATGAGAGGAGGAAGAAGGGGAGGGGGGGGTAGCGGGTAGTGCCATGGTTTTGAGGTGTGAAGCTGGAGACACAGAGCAGGGCCCAGGTGACAGCAGCCCTTCACACAGATTCGGCTTCAAGGCCCCTAGGGGCCAGGTGACATTGGAGGTGGCCTGTTTGGGGCCCTCCCAGGCTGGAGGCAAATCCTGGGGCTGGGGCCTCAGGTGACCGAACTGAGAACTTGCCGCCAGCCTGGCCACACCCCCTCCCACTCGCCCAGACAGGAGGGAGGGTGACACCCAAGCCTGGTGGGGGCCACTGTGCTTGGGGCACCACGCCTGGTGCTGGCGGCACAGGGCCTGGTGCTACACCCACAAGGCTTCTCTCCAGAGGGGGTCGGGCCTCCCGGTGACCTCCAACCTGTTTACCTTTGTCACAGTTTCCTGCTCACCCGTGAGGTCCCAGCCTGGATTCTCGCCCCCCCACCCCCACCCCCCGACCTGGACCTGTGCGCATAGCTTGCCCCACCTCTGGTTTGCCCTTTCAGGCTAGCCCAAGGTCTAGCTTGGGACTGGGAATTTGCCAAGGTGCACGTCCGCCTGGCAAAGACACCCACCCCTGTCTGGCCTTTCGGGGTGGAAGCCAGGGGGCATCCACGCGACGCGGCCCACAGCAGGCGGAATTACTGCTCCATCCCCCTTGATGGGCCCAGTGGCCTGCGGGCCAACCTCTCCAGCCAGGGGGCTTCCTCCAACCTCCAGTCACGGAAACTGGGCGTCCCCTGCCGTACCCACGGCCATCGGTGTCCACCTCTGCTTGCCATGCTGGAAGCTGGTGCAGGCCCTCCTGGGGTGCGGTCGCCCCCCAAACGTCCAGGACCTGCTTCCCTTAACTGGTCCTCCCGTTGCCCCACCCTCAAGTCACAGACTCGAAGTGCTTATCCTCTGCCCAGCTGTTCCCCAAATGCCTCCACGCTGAGCCGGGCGCCTTGCCCTCTGCTGTTGGCACGCCCCCACCCCCACCTTGGCCTCCTCTTCAGCGTGGGCTCTGGCAGGCGGGGCCAGCGGGGGCGAGAAACGCCCAGGCTTCGTAAACCAGCGGGTGCACGTGTGCGTGCCCGAGTCCATGTGCGGCGGGGTCCCCAGCTACGCCCCCTCTTCCGTCCGGGTCCCGTCGCAGCCTTCAGAGCGGGGCCTGCGTCTCCCGCCCCCAGCTTTGCAGACGCAGTCGGGCTGGGGGGGTTTGCTGCGCGTCTCTGCGAGCGGGCCTGCGCACTCGACCCAAGTCCCGCCTCCAGGGGTGAGTCCCTAATCTCTATTGGTGCGTACAGATAAATGACGTGATAAACCACCAATGATCTGCCTCGGCTACGATGGGCGGTACCCAAGCCTCTCGACGCGCCGCCGGGGGCCGCGGTGACGTCAGGCCTGTTTCGAGTTGCGTTGTCCTGGAAACCGCGTTCCATCCCCCCCCCCCTCAACCCCCCCGCCCCTCAGGTTCCGGGGCCGCCCCCTCCCATTCATCTTTTTCCTCAATGGAGGGAGGGGGGGCGGCGCAGGGCCGGCCCCGCCCCTGGCGATCCGGTCACCCCTGGGCCCCTAGCTAGCCGTTTGGCACCTTCCCGGTCACTCGTGGCCTCCTGGTGTCCCCTTGGCCCACGCACTACCCGGGATGGCCCGATCAGCCTCGGGCATCTGCTGAGGCAGGTGTGGGTGCTGAGGGCGGGCGGACTCCCAGCCCAGCTGCGTCTCTGTAGGTGCCCAGGCAGGACCCCGTCCCTCAGAGCTGACTGTGTTCCCTCAGCCTGGCCCCTTCGACGCCACCCCACCCCCAAGGACATGCCGCGCCTTTAGGACCCCGGGGCAGGGCTACGACCCTCGAGGGGCCCTCAGGGCGGGTGGGGGAGGCCGTTAGGAGGGGCTGGAGCCCAGGCTGTGAGTCAGCCTCACCTGGCCAGCTGCTCTCCCCACCGAGCCCAGGGCCTGGCGGCCATCCTGACCTCAGCCGTGCAGCCCCGGCCGCGACCTTTCCCACCCACAGCCCTGTCCTGTGGCCCTGCCTGAGGCCCCGGGGCCCCCGTCGTCAACAGAGGGGCCCTGACTCAGCCGCCCTCTCCGTTGAGTGTTGAGGGAGGAGAGCAGGATGCTTTGGGGGTGACAGGGCAGTGGGAGGGGCAGACGGAAGAACCTTCGAGAGAGGTGGGGGTGGGTAGATGCGTAACTTCACAAACACCGACGTACCCTGGCCTCAGTTTCCTCATCTATGAAGTGGGACACGATTAAGTCTGACTCCACGGCTGTGACCGTCACAGAGAGGGCAGTAAAGGGACATTGAGCCGGCTATCCCCGTCTCTCTACAGCTCAAGGGCCCTGGGGAGCCCCGGGGTGGGGGCAGGCCTAGGAGCGCAGTCTCTCCAGTGCCACGCGGGCGGGCGGGCGGGCGGTGCCAGGGTGCTGCTCCTGCAGGCAGGGGCCAGAGTCTGGGCAGAGCCGCCGCTGTCTGTGGCCGGCAAGCGCCAGGGCGCGAGGCTGAGGTGTGGCTGCAGTGGGGCCAAGAGTCCTGAGACCCAAGTGGGGCCGACCGGCTTAGGGCCCCATGTCAGTAGAGGGAAGCGGCAGGGCCGGGCCCCTCCCCTCCGCCCCTGGGCAACTTCCTGGCCCCCCCCTACGCAAGGGAGGGGGCGTGGGAACCACTTAGGAACCTCACCCCACCCCTTGGGCCCCACTTCCTATCACCCACTGTGAAGTGGGTACCACCCTCACCTTCCCACAGCACCCCAAACCAAGTTCTGCAGCCGGTGAAGACCACCCAGACTCAGGGAGGTCTCTCCCCCCCAGGCCAGGACCCCAGCCGCATAGCGCAACCAGCAAAGCAGAATTCAGTCTCATCATGTTTATTACTCGAAATCAAGGTGTTTGGAGGTTTCTTTCTTTCTGTTTTTTTCACACCAGAAACTCCCGCGAGGTCCGGGACCCCCAAAGCCCGGCCCCCAAGGGCGGGTAAATTTTTATTTTTTGAGGGGGTGGGAGCCTGGCGAGGGCAGAGGGGGGCAGGCCACGGCTGCCCCAGGGAGCCTCCACCTCCCACCCGCGGAGGCACATACGTTTATTAGAAAATTGAACACATTTAAATAGGAACCCAAGACTGCTCTTGGGGAAAACCCGCCTTTTTTTTTTTTGCTTTTTTTTTTTTTGAAAAAAACCAAACAACAACAAAAAAACTCCTCGACCCCCTAACCCCTCCCAACCCTCCCCCACCCCCCACCCAATTTACAAAGCTACAGTAACACATGAAGTTCACATCTGAAACCATTAAGTTTAAACACGTGACTGAGCGGGAGGGGGCTGAGGACCTGGGGTCTACCTATGGGGTGGACAAGCAGGGCCTGGGAGAACAGGGGTGCAGGACAGGACAGGACATGAGATTGTGGCCAGGACTCAGACAGACAGGGGCGTGGGGCGCGCCCAACATCTCCATTATCAGTGAAAAACAAAAACAAAAAAAAAGCCCACCCACTTTGAAATGGCCCCGGTCTGGAGGCGTGCCCTGTGTCCCCCACCTGCGGGGGTGGGGGGGGTCTGCACACTCCCAGGACCCTCGCTGAGTGGGGAGGGTCCAAATTAGACCAGCAGCGACCCCTCCCCAGGGGCTTAATGCTAGACAGCTTTTGCCTGCTCAGGGATTCACAGCTCAGCACGCCCCCTCCCCACAGCAGCCAGTCCTGCAGGGAGCCTGGAAGGACAGGGTGGGGGGCTCTTCTCAGACCCCTGTGCTCTCCTGGGGGCTGCGACCCATGATTGGCTCAGTCAGAAATTAATAGTCTATAAATACCCCAAGCTCAGGCAGGAGGTCAGAGTTGGGGGGCCAAGAAGGGTTTGTAGCACAGTGTGCGAGAGGTGCCTGCGCACCTGGGGGCGGGCTCTGCGCTGCCCACCCCGCAGCAGGCCCTGGGCTCCCCAACCCCCACAGCGGCCTGGTCGGTCGACTTTCCCAACAGAAAATGGGGCGATGCGGACAGGTCGCCCTTGGCAGGCAGGCAGGCAGGCGGGCGCCCGGGGGGCTCCGGTGCCTTGGAGGGGGAGGGGGGGAGGGAAGAGGTGTCCCCGAGCGGGTGTCTCCTTGTGGCTGGGGAGGGTGGGAGGGGCGGGGGTCTCCGGCCCCTCCCCTCCGGTAAAGTGCATGAGGCTTCGAGAGTTGTGACTTTAACCTGAATGGGGTGGAGGTGGTGAGGGGACGAAGCGGAGGAGGTGGGCAAAGGGGGGGTTGGGGGGGGGCGCGCGCCATGTTGTCTTCCGGCTCAGCCACCTGGGAGGCCGCTACATCTGGGGCTCGGAGGGAGGCGGGCGGTGGGACCCGAGCCGGGCGCGCGGGCGGGCGGGCACGTGAGAGGCCCACGGGCGTCTGGGGAACCAGGGTGACGCGGGAGGGGGGGCGCCTGCGCGGTCCCCGGAGCCTCCCGGGGGTCCCCGGCCGCTTCCTAGGCCACCACGAACTCGGACTTGATGTCGGGGTTCACTTCCGGCTTCCACACCGAGTCCTCAAAGTCGAGGCCCAGGCCCGTGGACTCGCTGGGGCCGCCCCCGCCCCCGGCAGGGCTGTCGCTGCGGCCGGCCTTGCGGCTGGGCGGCCAGTGGTACGGGCCCCTGGCGTCCCGCCGGGCCTTCCTGCGCAGCCGCTTCTGTTGCAGCAGCAGCTGCAGGCGCTCCACCTTGCAGCGCGTGGCCCGGTTCTCCGTCTGCCGAAGGCGGTCTCCTGCGAGGGGGGTTGGGAGCGTGTGAGCCCCAGGCCGGCGGCTGGGAGGCCCTGTCCCTGGGCCGGTGGGGCAATCCTGCACGGTCTGCCTGTTGTGGGATGGGGATGAGAGGCCTGCCCCTGGGGGGTTTGTCTGCCGCTTCTGGGGCAGAGGCCACGGTCGGGCCTTAAGGACAACGGGCTGCCAGTGGGCTCAACCGCCCACCGTCCAGGGGTGCCAGTAGGCCCCCTTCTGGGTGCTCAGCCCACCTGTGTTTAGAACAGGCTGGCTATGGGCCCCCCACCAAATCACCCCAAATGGCCCATTTACCACGCAAAGGTCACAAAGGCGGGAAGAACTTTATCCACTACGCCCTGGGGTTGGGCTCCCTCCCCCGCCATCTGCTGTCCACTGCTCCCCAGCACAGCTGACCTGGCCTGCTCCGCTGCCCTGCAACCCAGTGCCCTGGCCTGCGAGGAGCAAGGGGACCCAACGGGCGCCAAGGGGGAAGAAATGGTCCTTCACGGGAGGAGGACAAGGGGGAGAGGGAGGTCAGGTGCCTGCCTGTTCTCGAGTGAAGATCTTTCCCAAGCCCCCAGTGAAAGGGGCAGGGGGGCCTCCCTGGCTCCCCAAGCCAGACCTGAGTTGGCTATTCATAGCAGATAAACGCCATCTGCGTGGGGGTCCCCTGGCAGGGGGGAGGGTGTGAAGAGGAAGTGAGGGAGGACGCCCCTTCCCCCCACCCCCGGGGGTGGACAAGGCCACTTTGTGCCTCTGTACACACGCTCCCTTCTCTGTGGCTCAGGCGGGGGAAGCAGCAGCTGGTGCCTGCGGCCCGCTGGGTCAGCTGCTCTCTTGGGCAGGGGCTGCGCCTCACAAGAGGATCCTTGGCGGGTGGCGGGGTGGGGGGGTGTGGCTACTCACCGGGGGGCTTACACATTCGGATCTGGGAGGCCGAGGGCCCAGCCGGCAGCTTCTCACAGGAGGTAGACTTGGGGGCCAGCTCGGGGGCCGGGGTGGCGGTGGCACTGGCGGGCGTGCACTGCGCATGGCAGCGCAGCTGGGTGAGCGAGGGGGGCATGCCCTGGTAGTGCCGCGTGGCACTCAGGAGGTCGTTGAGGATCTGCAAGATGGTGCCGATGTCCCGTCGGGGTCTCCCGCTGCTGTCCTGGCAGTTGGGGTGCAGCGTGCCTGTAGGGGGTGGGGCGGGCACTGGTTGGAGACACAGGCGTGGCCCAGCCAGTGAAGGGGTGCCCCAAAGTGTGGCGAGATCTGTGAGTGAGCGCTCGTCACCTCTGTGGGAGAAGTGCCCCAGGTGCGTGAGGTCATGAGGCCAGCCACCCGGGCGCTGGATCGCACGCCAAGTGTAGGGGCCAAAGGGCAGGTGCAGGAGCCCCAGGTTCACCGTGGGCACAGTCCCTCGTCCCCCACGTGGGGAGCGAGCAGACCCTCGGCCACATGTGCCGGACACCTACCTGAAAAGGTTCCGGAGAAGACCCCTGGTGCGTGGTTCACAAAGCTCTCGATGACGGCGCCGGGCTTGCGGGGGCGGGGAGCCGGGCTGCCGCCCGGGGTGGCCGTGGTGCTGGCCCCACTGCTTGACGGAGTGGAGCAGTCCGTCTGCTGGCGGAGAGAAAGGTTGTGAGGGGGGGGGGTTGACTCGGGACTGGACAGGGCCCCCACCTGCCCGCCTGAAGCAGACGGCCAGCCTCCCCCGCGTCCAGGCACGGCGAGGCCCTCCTGAAACAGACTGACCTTGGGGCAGGTGGCGGAGGCCGGGTGGGATCTGAAGGATCCAGCTGTGAGCGGTGAGGGAGAAGCTGGGGCTGGGCTGCTGGACACCGGGGGGACGCGGGTGGCACTGGACATGGGCCGGCAAGGTGAGGACATGGGGGTGCTTGTGCTGGGGTCCCCGCGGGTGGCGGCGGCGGTGGCGGCGGCCAGCACGTGCCGGTGTTGCAGAGGGACATGTTGGGCAGCGAGCTGCAGCTGGACGAACATCATGTGGTCGCCCACGCGCAGGGCCAGGGTCAGTGGCGAGCGGCCAGACAGGAAGTCGCTGACCTGCACAGGGAGCGTGGCCTGTCAGTTGCGGGGCTCCACCTGTGACGCCCCCGCCCGGCCCAGCCCGGCCCCCCCGCGCTGCGTGACCTGGGGCCTCTCGCCGCCCCTCTCTGGGCTCTGGGGTCCCTGTCGCTGCCACGGACGCTTAAATAAAAGGAATCGATATTTCCGGAAGCCGCCTCCGCCAGCCCGGCCCGCCTCAGGTGCCACATGGGGCTGTGGGGGGACAGAGGCGGGTCAGATGGGGGCCTGGCCCTCCCTGGCCAGCCTGGTTCTGAAAGGGAACTTGAGGCCAGAGGGGGCGGGCCCAGCTGCAGAGCCTGCTCTCTAGTAACCCATAGCCCACACCACGGCCCCGCCCCCGCCCCCTTGGTGCCCGTGAACATGGGGAGGGGGGGCCTGCCTCAGCCCCCTCCCGGCTAAGCCACCCAGCCGGCCAAGAGTGGGTGGAATTCCTGTACAAATTCCTCCGTCCTAACCTTTGCTTTCTCAAGATAAATATTTATCTGTCTTGGGCGGGACTAGGGCTGAGACTGAGGCGCCGTGCCACCCCCAGGGAAGGGAACCCTACTGACTCCCTGGGGTCTCAGTTCCCCCCACCCCAGCCCTGTCACCTAGGGCAGCAGCCAGCTCCCCCCCCACAAAGGAATACAAGAGTAGCCTCTCCCAGGGTCCAAAGTGGGGGGAAGGGTAGGTGGGTAGAGGCCTAGCTGCCCCCCTGAACTACTGGTTTCAAGGGCCCCCTCCTCTGAGCCTGGCCAGCGCCTTGCCCTCTCCCCAGGGGCCAGGATTGGGGGAGGGGGGTGGGGTGGAGGTTTCTGAGAAGTGACACAGGCCGGAGTGACTCAGCGGCTGCCTCCCTCTCTCCACCCAAGCTCAGTTCTCTGCAAGGGGGCCATGGGGAGGGGGGAGGAGGTGACAGGGTGGGGCCCCCACCCTGCTGCCAGCCCCCCAGCCCAGAGACTGCCCTTCCTCCCAGGAAGGGCCCAGGGGTGGCTTCCCGGGAGCCGCTGGGGTCCCCCACCCTACTACTTCCTCCCTGGGGAGGGTGTGCGGGCATGACTGTGCCAGGCGGAGACTTGGCCCCAGGAGCCCAGTCACTCCGCCCAGAGGGCGCCCCCCCCCCCTGACGCAGGCACCCGGGGCGGATGCGAATCCAGCCTGCGGGAGGGTGGGGGGGCGCCTGCCAACCACAGCCTCCTCCCCAGTCCTCAGAGAGCTGTCTACACTCGCCCCAGGAAGTCACGTGTACCCACTGCCCTGGGGACAGCAGGCGCCCCCCCCCACCTGGAAGCCCACCATCTCTGTCCCTGAAGCCCCTCCCCGCTGGGCAGGATGGTGCATGCTGGGGAGGGGGCACGCAGAGGACCCAAATCCCCCTCCAGAGAAGCCGCCAAGCAGGTTTCCCAAGGGCCTGGTTGGGGAGGCCCGAGATCCTCCCGCCCCTGCCTGCTCCCCCACCCTGGCAGCAGGCCTGTGTCAGCTGCCTGGGAGGTGGCCAGCGGGAGGTCCATCACTACGTGAAAATGAGGGAAGCAGGAAGGGGGAAAGGGGGAGGGAAAAAACAGTCCCCACAAAACTGGGAAGCCCTGTGGGGAGACAGCCTCAAGCCCCCCCCCCCCCACTGCCTCCTCCAGGTTACTAAATAATTTCCCAACATCCTGCCAGTGCCCTGCTGGCCAGGCGCAGCCGCCCCCGCCCCCTTGGGGCTGAGAACAAAGGGCAGGGGGGAGGGGTGTGAGGTGCCTCCCCACCCTCCATGAGAGGGGGGGGGTGTCACAGCAGATGGAAGTAGGCATCACTAAGCCCGCCCAGCCCTTCCTGAAACCCCCACCCACCCAAAACTGAAAGACAAAAAAATTTTTTAAAATCAAATTAGAAATTTTTTTTAAACCACCTCCGTCGACTTTGGGGAAGCCGCAGTGGGCGGGGTGGCGTGCGGGGCTGGGGATGAACCAGTCAGGAGTGGGCCAAGGTCACCCCACAGGCAGCAGCTTGTGAAAGCAGCCCCCAATGGCCACTGTAGGAGCCAAACCCTCAAGGTCAGGTGGTGATGCTAAGGGGGTGGGGGTGGGGGTGAGGAACAGGAGGAGGAAGTAAGGTGACCAGGCCAGGCAGGCACAAAGGCAGGCAATTCCTTCCCCTAGCCAGGAAGGTGCTCTGGCCACCCATAGTCCGCCTAAGATTCCCAATGCAGCCTGCCCCATGGGCAGCCCCGGGGCTGGGAGGGTCTTACCTGGGTTTCCGTCAGGCTCTCCAGGGCCTGCATCACTGACTGCTCCGGCCGGGAGGCCTGGGACTGGAGAGAGGGACACCGTGAGTTGGGGGGTCTGGTCTGGGGAGGGGCCCTGCGCCTTAGGTGCCCCAAGCACGGGTGGTGGTGAGGTGGGACAGAGGCCTGCTTGGAATGTGTTCAAAAGGCAGGGGGGGAGGGGGGGGCGGCGGGGGGAACGCAAGGGGCTGCCAGTGTCTGGGACCGCCGCAGGCCCACAGGGCCCCCGAGCCGGCATTTACCATGAGGCCGGCCTCCACCGTGGGCACCAGCGTCAGCTTGCTCCCATCCCCCACGCCGAGCTCCTGCAGCTTCCCCGAACTGAGCCGGCTGGGGGAGGAAGGAAAAGGGTGAGCCTGGGAGACACTTGGGGACGCGGAAGCGGCGGTGGGGAGGGCTGGGCATGGGGGGAGGGGAGAGCTTGCTGCCACCCCCACCCTTCCTGACGGCTGGGTCTCATCCCCCAAAGGTGGCTGTGAGGACATCTTTGCCAGCCCGGAGGTCCCCAGCCTGCCGGCCAGCCCCTCTCCCTGTACAGGCACCCCAACTCTGGGCACAGGAACCTCTTGGCGCTGTCACCACCGGCCCCTCCCCCCTGGGTGCCTGCCGCTGCTGCCTCCCCAAGGCCGCCCTGGCCTACAATTCTGAAAACTCGGGCCCAAGGCCATCTTGGTGGGCGACTGGGCCTGGGCCCAGGGCGGCCTTTGCGGCTGCGGCGGGCCAGCCTGCCTTCCTGAAGCCCTAGCCACCGCCTCGTCTCAGACAAAGACCTTCCCCCCGCTGCCCCTCCCCCACGGAGGCCCCTCCGCTGGGGACGGACACTGATGTCCCCGGAGGCCCGCAGGGGGAGGGCTCCCCCGGCCTGGAGGCGATTTAAATACCGAGTGGGAGGGGGAGCTTGCGGGAAGCGCTCGATGGCGAGAACAAAGGGGGGCACACCACGCAGGCTGGGGTGGGGGGGTAGGGGGGAGGCAGACAAACGCAGTGGGGGCAGCCAAACAGATGCGGAAGCTGGCGGGGACACAGGCAACGGAGGGGGAGGGCGCGACGGCCCCCACCCACGCGACTGGGACCCTCGCACAGCTCTGGGATTTCTGCCTCCTCTCCCCCCCCCCAACCCCCCCCTCCCGGGACCGCCTGAGCCTGGATGAGGGGAGCCCCCTCGAAGCTGCTTTTGTGCAGCGACCCCAGGCGGGGGAGGGGACTCAAGCAGGCGAGGCCGAGCAGAGGGCGCCCGAGAGCGCGCGGCGCGCCCCCGCCCCCCGTCTGGCCGCCCCCTTCCTCCCCACGCGGCGCGCTCTTTGTTAACGCCCGGGGCCGGGGCCCGAGGGGCGGTGGGGCGGGGGCGGCGCGCGCGACCTACGTGTCTTTGTGGAGCAGCGCCAGGCGCTCCTTGGGCACTTTAAGGCGCTGGGAGAGTCGCTTGCGCAGCCCGTCCACCGTCTCGTCGGGCGGCACCGACAGCTCGTAGCGGGTGCCTGTCGTGCTGTGGATGGCCAAACTCATGGGCGAGGTCTCGGCCGCCGGACCCAGCTCGCAGGCGCCGCCGGGGGCCCCGCGTCGGCAGCTCCGCGCGCCGCCGGGTTGCGGCTCCATCCCGGCCCGCGCTGGAGGATTGCGCCGCCGCAGGGGAACAGTGTTCGCGGGTCCGCGGGGCGCTGCCAATTCTCGCTGTGCCTCCCGGGCAGAGGCGGGCGTCTCCGTTCAGAGCAGGTCCCCCAAGAGGCAGGCCAATTCGAACCCCAAATCCGAGTGGTTCTCTGGGTTGCGTCGGCTCTTCCGGGCACCTTCCGGGGTGGGGGCGGCAAGGCGCGCCCGTCGCGGGGGTGGTCGGGGAAAAGGCGTCCCGTCCTGCCCGGCCCAACTCGGGCCGTCCGTGCTTGGGCCGCTCGGCCCGCGTCCCCTCCCTTAGCAACAGCCGCCGCCGCTGCCGCCGCCGCTGCTCCAAGGATCTGGGGGTGAAAGTAACAAGAAAAAAAAGTTATAATGTATCAACGTTCGGAGGGGCGGGGCCTCCGCCCCCTCCCATTCACTACTTACTCCGCCGGCCGGGAGGCGACCAATCGCTACCCTGAAGGCCGCGCATCTCAGCCAATCAGAGACGCCCGGGTGCTCCCCCACGTGGCAGGCGTGCCAGCCCTCGCCCCGCCCCCGGCGCCCGGACGACCAAGGGGAGCGCGACGAGGGCGGGGCTGCTGCCGCAGCGAGCCGCCCCCGCGACCCCCCGCCCCCCAAACCATTCATAAGGGCCGGCGCCCACAACAAAGGGCCGGAGAGAGTTCGAGGCTGAGACTGGGGACTGCTGGCTGGCGTCTCTCCCCTAGAAGGGCAAGGGCGTGAAGTGGGGACGTGAGGACGAGGCACCGGCCATTGTTCGCACGCCTGCACTGGGGAGTGGGGGGGGGGGGGAGGAAGTCCTGGGGCCGCCCCGCCGCGTCGGTCCGGGAAGCAGCCGCGAGCGGAAGCGAGAGTGGACCCCACGCCTCGTTGCGCGGGCCTCGCAGAGGCCCGGTTGGGTGCGGCGTGGCGGGCGGGCGGGCGTGGCGGAGGGCAGGCCCTGACACCCGGCCCCCTGGGGCCGGCGCCACCTCCCAACTCCCCCGCCCCAGTCCCCCGGGCACGGCCGCTGCTGCCCGTGACCCGCCCGCCCGAGCCGTGACGCGGCGTCCCAGGCTGCGCCCGCCCGCGCCCGCACCGCTCGGGGCAGCGGTGAGTCAGCAGCGCCGGCGCTCCCTCTGCTGGCGCCGCCGGGGAGCGCAGCTCGGAGTCCGGGGGAAGGGGCGCCGCCGAAGAGGTGGGGGGGAGAGGAGGGCAGCTCCGCAGATGAGGTTCGGGGAACCCCACTAGGGTTGGAGACCAGGCAGGCGGCCGCGCCGCTGGGAAGCAGGCCACCAGCTCAAGGTCACTACAGGGGATGAGAAGAGGCTGGGGGCGGGGCCGGGCCTGCGGTCAAGTGGAAGTAGCCCCGGGTTGCTCAGAGCCCCTCCCCTTCACGTGTGTGTGTGTGGGGGGGGGGGTGAGGCGGGAGGAGGGGGTCGTCCCGATTTGAAGCTCCCCTAACCCTGTCTGACCCCAGAACAAAGAAGAGTGAGGGTTCCTTTCTGAGTCTCCAGCTGGACCCCCTGTCCATGTCCACCAGGTCGCGCCCCCCACTCACCGAGCACAGCAGGTCTAGTGGTCACGGTACCGAGTGTCCCCACGTCCAGGGCAGAGTGATTGGTAGCTGGGACGGTCTGTGGCCCAGCAGGCGGCCCCCAGCCTTTATCCGAGCCGCCTCCCGCCTTCCCCCGGGGTGGAGTTTGGGCGGGCAGGGGGCGGAGGCTGGAGCGGGCAGTGACGCAGGGCCAGCCCCCGCCCCTGCCCTCAGGCCAGAACCCCGAGGTGCTATGGAACCTCGGCTATCAGCCACCCTGCCCCTGTCCCTCAAGTGTCAGGGGACACATCCAATCCGACATCGAGCCCTGCGCTGGACTAGCCGTGACGGCTTCCACCTCCAATCCCCCCGACAAGATGAATTCCCAGCCCCATCCGGTGCTTACGAGTGGGGGCGGGGCCACAAGGGGCCTGAGTCAGCGGATGCCCTCCAGGAAAAGGCAGGAGTCACCTGGAGGTGTATGGGTGGCCTGCAGATCCTTCACTGGTGACCTCAGTGGCCGTTCATCCAGCCTGGCCCTCCCTGTGTCCGGTCATGACCTAGCTGTGCTGTGACCTTGGCCTCCCCCACCCTGTCTCCCTCTCCAGTACCCTCACCTAACCCGAGACCCGGTTACTGTACTCTGGCAGCCAATTCACCCACAGGAAGTCTAGGTCCAGGCTGGAATATGTGTAGGGCCTCTGTCTTCGCTTTTCCTGCCAGTTCACGTCCACGGTGGTCAAAAGTCAGAAAACAAACACTGCCATCGAGTCAATGTCACGTCAGTGACCCTGTCTCACTGCCCAGGGGTTGATTCCTAGTTCTTCCCAGACTGTATTAAGGCAGCCAGAAAGCCTCACCTCTCCCACCCAGCGCAGCAGGGGTTTCCACCTGCCGAGCTTAAGGCTCATCCTCCCATGCGTAACCAGGATAACCACACCACCACCACCAGGTCAAACTGCCCCTGGGGGTCTGTAAGGGAGCCGAGGCTCACCTTTCAGCTGTACAGCTGGTGGGTTCCTTAGCAACTGGACATGGAGCCCACTACAGCACCAGGGCTGCTCTATCTGGCCTGGCCACCTCTGCTCCCGCCCTGGCCCTGGGTGCCAGTTCTCAGTCTCCTTCCTGCTTCAACCCGTCATGCCAGACAGTCCCACTGAACCAGACACTCCCAGCCCCGGGACCAGGTCACTGGGGATGAATAGTCCTGAGGACCAGCTGAAAGAGAAGGGCAGGTCTGGGGTTTCTTAGGACCAAAAGGGAATGGAGATGGAGCACAGGTGGTATGAGAACAGGGTGGGGAGAAGGGGTGGGGGTTGCCTGGGCCCACCAGAGGGGTGGGAGGAACTCCGTAGGCAGGCTCCTGGAAACACTCTGGGGTGGGCCACTGGTCAGGATCTGTGGATGTCGGAGACACAGGGGTGCAAGTCCAGCAAATGTGAAGCACAGGCTGTTCTGTGAGCCCTGATGACCCATGAGTGGGCTGAGGTAGTCTTGGCCACCTTGCAGCAGGAGCTGAGCCCAGTGAGGGCGACTGGTCCAGTGGTCCCGGGTCCTTGAGTGTCCTTGGTTTTATTTATAGCACCAGGGTGGTTGCAAATTCAGGGACTTGGGCTCCCTGTGTGTTGGGGGCGGGGCGGGGGACGATGACAAGGGCTGCAGTGGCCAGGCGGGCAGGTGAGCATGTAAGTTACCCAAGCCCCTGATAAAAGGGAGCCCTGCCCTGACTCCTTAGGCTCACTGAGGCCTTGGAAGATAGCCATTCACAGGGGTTAGTGACATATTCCACCCGAGAGCACTGCACGGGCATAGCAGCGTCTCTAGTGGCCACCTGTGACCACCCTGGCTGCTGGTGACACAGGAGGCTAAGCAGGCACTCGCCCCATCTAGAGTCCCCTGGGAAGGTAGGGGCTTCTGGGACTGCCTTGATACCCGCCCGGGACCAAAGTTGTTGGCCAGGTGGGGCCACCCACTGTGGGTGTGCCCAGGGCGGGTCTGCATGGGAGCAGATGAGTCCAGCCCCTTTCTAGGGCTGGGCCTAGGAGGCGGGACCCAGTGTGACCCCAGGCATCAACACCACACCCACTGCCTACTACCTCAGGCCCTTCCAAGCCTTGGAGGGTCCCTGACCCCGCCTGCCTGGCGGTCCCCAACTTGATCACTGCAGTTCCTTGGGCAACGCTGGGACTCCTTCCCGGTCCCCAGCTCGGCAGGAGTGACACGACAGCAGAGTCCAGTTCCTGGTCTTTAATGGGGGTCAAAGGATAGGTGCTTGTCCAGGGGCAAGTGGTCTCCCTGTGATGGACTGCCTGTGATGGACAGCACGTGGCGGGCGGCTGTCAGGCTGCAGGGAGCGGCTTCCTGGCACTGCGCTGGCTCCTGAGCGTGGCTGGGCCAGCCTCGGCTCCCTGTCCACGTGCACTGTAGGCAAACGCAGCTACTCCAGGGCCTTGACCAGGGCCTCGCTGGCCTCGATCCTGATCTGAATCTCCGCCCGCTGGGCCTCGTCCCCAGCTCCAGACAGCTCTGACTGCGCCTTCTCCAGGTTGGCCTTGGCTGCCTGCAGGAGTGGGGACAAGGACGGGGGTGGGGCGACGAGTGACGGGCGGGGGTGGGGTGGGGAGTGGAGCCCCTGCCGCTCACTCCCCGGGCCCGGCACTCACCCCCAGGTCCAACATATCCAGAGTCACAGCCTCCTCAGCCAACAACTGCACGGAAGAGTCTGCGTTCACAGTGATGGAGCCGCTGCTCACTGTGGGGGGCAGAATAAGAAGGGCAATGCCAGGGCCCTGCGCTGAATTCACACAAGACCCAAAGCCTTACTCGGGGCCCTGCCCCCTCCCCTAGAACTGGGCCAGGCTGTGTCTAGGGCTCTCCCTATGGGCCCACCAGGTAACTCCCCAAGGCAAGGCGGGGCTGGGGCGGCTTCCTTTTCTCAGTCCCCCCCCCCCCCAAACTCCCGCAGTACCTCTCTTCCCACACCTGCCGGCTCACATTGCCGTCTGTGAACTAGGAGAACGGGGTTGTGTGTGCCCGTCTGAGCCCCTGGGTGCCCTGGGTGCCAGCCGGCTCACCCCAACGGGAAATGAAGGCTCAGGTGCCCAGCCCACGCCTCACCAAAGTACTTGGTGGAGGTGCCATCCTCCGCGTGGACCACCACCAGGCCGGGCCGCAGGACCTGCAGCGTGGGCACGTGGGATGCCAGGATGCCAAAGGACCCCGTCAGTGTGGGCACGTCCACCTGGCGGACGTGGGCGCCATTGAAGAACACCTGGGGGTGGGGCGAGCAGGAGCAGTCACCGCCTGGTCCCCGCAGGCACCGGTGCTGGGGTGTGGACCCTCGTCCCGGTAGGACCATCGAGAAGGGCACAGGCACCACGGCCCGCCCCACAGGACGGCTGGGCGCACGGGGAGGGGGCGTTGGCCTCGGGGCCTGCAGGCTGGCGCTAGGGCGCGGCAGGGCGGCGGCAGGCGCTCAGTCTGGGCGCGCACGGATAAGGCCCAGGGCTGGGAGCGGGCCAGGGCCCTGCCCCGGGAGGTGGGGGTCCTCGGGTCACGCAGTGGGCTGTGGGGCGGCCAGCGAGGGGAGGGGCCGGTCCGCGGACGACGGGCAGCGGGGCCGAGTGCGAGGCGAGCGGCGTCCGCACCTGGGTGGGCGACGCGAAGGTGAAGGACATCTGCCCGGGGCCCGCGGCAGGGGCCGGAGCGGCGGCGGCTTCGGCGTAGGCGCGGGCCAGGCGCACGAGGCGGCCCAGGCCGGGGCGGCGGAGCAGCGCGGCGGACAGCATGGCGGCGGCGGGGAACCGGGCGCGGAGAGGCGGCGGCGGCGGACGCACTCGAACCCAGCGCGGGGGGCCTGGAGGGCGAGGAGGACGGCTCGCGAGGGACTCTGGGAAAGCCAGTACGCGCCACGGCGCAGGCGCGAACTACGACTCCCAACGGGCTGCGGCCGACGTCCTGCGTCCTCCCCGCACGCGCAAGGCCTGCCGGGGGGTGTAGTTTCCCAGCAGGTCCCGTGGCTTTAGAGGCCCCCGCGAAGCAGTCGCGGGATGAGTCGGAAGCACACGCCGCTCTTTGGGCGAGGGACGTGGAAAATCCTGCCAGGACGCCCGAGCTGTAATTCAGTTCATGATGTGTGAAGTGTCCCCTGACTACGAGACTTAGTTTTTGTGGAAACCAGATTGGAGGGGTCCGTGGAATCGGGGTGACTCACCCAAGCCGTTTCCTTTTCGTGGCGTTTTGAATTTTGAGTCTGGAGAAAACTTTTTAAAGCCACCGTTAGGTTAAGTGACAGGCTGGTCATGAGCTCTGGCGGGTCACACGTTGGGCTGCTCCCATCGGGTGTGGGCTCAGAGTCACCTGGCGAGCCGCCTGAGAAAGGTGAGGCTCTCTGCTCCGAGCGGCACCGAGCGCCGCGGAACCCCACCCGGGCTGCTCTCCCCTGCCCTGAAGGGTCGCGGGGAGTCCAGCTCCCTGGCCGGCAGGGGTTTAGTTTGTTTTTCTAATGAGTTTAGGAAGACAGCTTCCCGCCTCTCCCTCCCTCCCCCTGTGCCCTTTTGGTTACGTAATTCTCTAGAGGAGAACGCCGAGGTGGGGGGAGGCGGTTTTTAGGGTAAATTGTTAAGCAGAACAAAATTGTTCTGCGCCCTCTGCGACGCGACGCGACGCGACGCAGACCAAGTGGGGCAGAGGAATCTGAAAATTCTGAATCTCCAGGGTGCTTCTCATTCCCTCTTGTAACGCTGCCCCAGGGGCAAGTTGGACCTTACACAAGCCTCCGCGGTCACTGCTGCCTAGCTTTCGTTGTAACAAAGGTCAAGGCTGGAGGGACAGCAGGGTGGCGAGGTGCGCACTGGTGCAGGAGTCCCGGGGACCGCGCGCGTCCTGACCGCCAGGTGGCGCCCCGAGCCCGGGAACTCGCACCCCGCGGCCCGGCCGCGGGTCGCCCACGCGCAACGCTGACGCAGGGGCGCGTGCGCGGGCGGGACGGAGCTCCGCTGACGTCAGCCGCAGCCCGCGCAGCCTCGGTCGTGGCTCTGACGTCAGCGCCCCGCCCCCGCGCTCACGCAGGTCAGCGGCTCCAGGCCTCGGCGCTTGCCCGCGGCTCTGAGCAGAGCGCTTACTCAAGCCCTGAGGCCTCAGGTCTGAGGCCAGTCTGGTCCAGCACGGCCACCATCACCCGCCCGGCTTGTCCAGCCTCCTCTGCTGGCCCCCCAGGAAGGCTTGTCCCTAAACAATCAGAGGGTGTCTCTTTGTAAAACCCAATGCGAATGCTCATCCCCTCGCCGAGGACCACTAAATGGCCGCCCTGCGGCCCCACGACCCAGGCAGCCCCATCCTCTCCCTCGCTCACTGGTTTTTCCGCACAGCCCCTGTGGTCCCAGGCTCCTTGTCCCTGTGTCCCTTTGCCCTACGTCCCGCCTCCACGTCCGACCAGCACCTAACTCCTGCTAGATGTACCACCAGTAAGCCCACCTCAGCGAGAGAGCCTGGCGAGGGTGGGGGTGGGGTGGGGAGTGCAGGGCTGTGATGGGAAGCTTCGGCCTTGGGGCAAGACTTGGAGGGCGGGAGAGAGGTCATCTCTTCTGCAGGTCACAGGGGACGGCACCTGCGCTACAAAGCCCGCCCACCACCCCCAGGTGGCCTGAGCCTGGGGGACTGAGGAACCAGAGAGCACACCCATGAGGCTAGGGGGCATGGAGGGCCAGGAGGACTGTCCCGGGGCTGATGGGGGGTGGGAGGGCAGTACCTAGACCACACTGATGCCAGGGCTGTGGAATGAGCATCTGGGGAGAGCGGTGTTTAGAGGGGGCCAGGGGTTAGGCTGCTCTGTATAAAGAAGGCCGCCCCAAGACGGGACCCGGGCGATTCACAGATTTGCAGAGTAGGCGTTGGACTGCTAACCACACGGTCTGCCGTTCAGCTTAGAGGAAAGGTGAGGTGGTCTGCTCCCTGGAGAGTCACAGCCGGGCTGAGCCCCGGTGGAGCCGTGGTTGTGCGCGGGACTGTGGCCCACTGGGATGGAGGTTCGATTCCAGCTCCCAGGAGCAAAGGCTGGGCCTCCTGCTCCCACCACCTGAGGGCAGTGATGCCTAAAAAAAAAAAAAAAAGAGTCACAGCCCCAGGTCCCCCAGGGAGTGCGCCTTGCTCTGCCCTATGGGGTCGCTCAGATCATAGGCAGCAGTTTGCGGGATTCCCCTCCGGAGGGTCACAGGGCGAGGCTTGGAGGGTGCCTGCCCAGTGGTCAGCCCCCTGGCAGGACATCCCGAGGACCCCGAGGTACGAGGGAGCTGTGCGCCCCAAGATGGCTAAACTGTGCGTCGCGTAATCCCTGAACTGAGAGGAGTTGGGGGCCCCAGACTGCACGCGCTGAGCCCCAAAGCTGTCAGCGGCGACCTGCGGGCTGGGGGACGGAGGTAGTCCGGGAGGGGAGGAGCGCCCCCAGTCCGGGGGCGGGGAGGAGCGGTTCGAAGTGGGGAGGGGGCGCCGGCAGTGCAGACTCCGCCCCCCGCCCCCGCCGGAAGGGAAGGGGAGGCGGTGGCCGGCTCGGAGCGAGCCAGCCAGACGAGGCGGCGGAGCGCGGCGGGGGCGGCCCGCCGGGACCGAGCGGCCCCGAGCGGGACCCACCGGGCCGGGCGCGCCGCCAACGCGGTCACGTGCGCGCCCCTCCTGCCACTCCCGGGCGCGGTGGCCGCGCGCGCTCCATTCATAAATCCGCGCCGCTCCGCGCCACCCGGCCAGCGAGCCGGGAGCTGCCGCCGCCGTCGCTGCCGCCGCCGCCCCGGCGCAGAGGTAGGAGCGGCCGGGCCGGGGTCCAGGCCCCCCTGGGGCTCCCGCCCCGCCCCTTGGCCTCCCGGGGGCCCCGCCCACGTCCCGCCCGACCTCCCTTTCGCCGGCTGCGATGGGCGAGCGCCCGGGCCGGGGTCGGGGCCCCTCCGGGTAGGTGCTGAGTAAGCTCGTGGGGAGCCGAGTCCCCGGCGGCGGCGGCGCGGGGGGACCCCCTCCCCGAGCCTGCCTCTCGCGGCGCTCCTCCCTCCCTCCCTCCCTCCGCCCCTCATGGTCACTCCTCACGGTCCCTGAGCCTCGCCCCAGCCCGCACTCAACCCGCGACCTGTCTCCCGCCTGCGCCCGCACCTGGGGGAGGGCAGCCCGGCCGGCCGCGGACCCAGGCCTCAGTTTCCCCGCTGGCTTTGGGACGGACCGGACCCTGCGGGGCAGGTCCCGGGGCGCAGCCGCCGGACCCGCGCCGGGCTGAGCCGAGTGTGGGGGCAGGGCAGTGTCCGGGCGGCCCGGAGGCCAGGGTGGGCCCGCGGGAGGCGGCCGCAGCCATTTTGCTCGCCTGCCTGCCCGGCGGCCCCGCAGCCGCCCCTGCAGGGCCTCCCCCGCCGCGCCGCGCCGCGCCGCTCCAGCCCTGCTCCCTGGCAACCCTCCCGCTCCCGCCCCACCCACCCCCGGGCCTGCGCCGTCGCCATGGGAACCGGATTCTTCCGGCAGCAGCCGATGCGCACCCCGGGGCCTCCTGTCCCACCCGGCTCTGCAGAGCGGGGGACCCTCACGCCCGTCGCGACCCCGCCCTCTGCCGTGGGTGGACCCCGGAGGGCGCGGTGCTCCCGCACGGCCCCCATCCATCCCTGGGAAGCTGGGTCCCTGCGGGGGGGCGGGGGAGCGCTCGCTACAGTGAGGGGGAGACGGACAGGATCTTTGGGTCCCGGCCTCGGTTTCCTCATTTCTCAATGGGATGCTGCTGCCCACTGGCTGGCCCAGCCCCACTCGCCGAGAGGGTACCGGCGCCCCGCACCCGCCGTCTCCTCCAAAGATGGTGGGGCGCCAAGATCCCCTGCTTGCAGCCCAGCGCAGCGCGCCAGCCCACTCAGGGCACGGGGGACTGCTCAGGGCCCCCATCCCCGGCCATGAGTCACCGGCCCGCGTGTGGGCTCGTGCGACGGCTGGGGAGCCGAGGACTTATTTTCAGCGGCTCCTGTGTGGGCTGGGAGCAGAGGACACGTGGGCGCTGAGCGGGCCCTGCCCTCCTCCAGGCCCCTCTGCCGGCCTCACGATGCAGCCGACCGCCACCATGGCCACAGCCACTGCTGCCACCACCGTCGCGATGACCATGTCCTGGGACAACACCACCGGGCGACCCACGGTGCGTCGTCGCCGTCGTCTGGTGGGGGTGCGGGGAGGGGCGGGCTTCAGCCTGCAGAGCAGAGTCCCTGACGGCCCCCCTTGCAGGTGGCGCCCAGCCCCGTCCTGGACAACTACACGGTTCTGGTGGTGGTGACGTGCTTGCTGGTCGGGGGCACCCTGGTGGTGCTCTCTGGCCTGCTGCTGCTGTGCCGGCGGTGCTGGGAGGGCCACCAGCGGGCCCACAGGTGAGCGCATGGGGGCTGAGCTCTGTGTGGACAGGTGGGAGCTAAGTGCGATCGTGTGGGGGTGGCGTGTGGGCACGTGAGCGTGCAGGTGTGGGAGGTCTGTGCAGGGACTTGGGTATGCAGGAGTGTGGCTGCAAGCAGGTGTGCCGTCGTGCACGCGTACACGGGGGTGTTTGTGGTGGCACGTACAGCTCTGCAGAGGGGGGTGTGTGGGGGTGTGATCTAGGCACACGGGGGTGTACGTGGGTGTGCCTGTGCCAGGTTGAGTACCGGGCAGTCTACTGGCCAGGGGCCGGCCCCAGACGTCTGCAGGTACCCAGGTTGATGCTGTCCCACCCCTCCAGAGCCATGGAAGAAGCAGAGAAGACCACCACCACCTACCTGGACAACAGTGCCCACCCAGCCCAAGGTGAGGCGCCCTGTGGTGCCAGCCCCTCCCCACCAGCCGCCCGACCGCTGTGTCTGTCTCCCCACCAGACCGGGCACGACCTGATTCCAATTCACCCCGGTTTCCTTAAAGCCCACCGCGTAGGTGCCGGTGGGCGAGGGCCGAGCGTGAGTGTGAGAGCGAGTGCCCACCACCCGGGGCCAGGCGCAGCCCACCCCTCTGCCTCTGCCCCACAGACCCCGACGCCCGGGGCCAGGATGCTGAGACCGAGCGCTTCCTGTCCACCAGCGCCACCGGCCGCCGCGTCTCCTTCAACGAGGCAGCCCTGTTTGAGCAGAGCCGGAAGACACAGGACAAGGGGCGTCGGTAAGAGGGTGCCCCCACGGGGATGGGGGGGGCGGTGGGAGGGAGGTGGCGCACTGCTGACTGGGCCCGCGGGCACGGCACAGGTACACGCTGACAGAGGGCGACTTCCACCACCTCAAGAATGCGCGCCTCACCCACCTGCACCTGCCCCCACTCAAGATCGTCACCATCCACGAGTGTGACGGGGCCGAGGCCAGCGCCGTGGCCACCCCACACCTGGCCACCACCCCCAAGGCCAGCCTCGCCATCTTCCAGGTAAGCCAGGTCCTGGGCCAGCCCACAGGCTGGGAGGTGGCAGGCAGCTCCTGGGCCCCAGTCCTGTGCCTCCAAGTCTGGGGTGGGGGGGCGTTAGGCCCAGGATGGCTAATGTCCTATGCCCTTTGACCTGTTACTGCTCCCCTACGGCTCTGTCCCACAGCCCCCGGGGAAGGCCCTCACCGGCCGCTCTGTGGGCCCCAGCTCCGCCCTGCCAGGTGACCCCTTCAACTCGGCGGCCGGCAGCACTGACCTCGCACAGATCAGCCCGTCAGCGTCCAGTGACTCCGGGGAGGGTACCTCGGTAAGGCGCTGAGTGGGTGCTCTGAGCCGGCCCGGGTTCTCGGGAGAGGGGTCCCTAGCTCGTCGACTCAGGGTCCATGGGCTGCAGAGGGTGTGCCCAGGGCTGTGGGAAGGGTCCCTTTCCACCTCGCTGTGGAGCCCGACCACCTCCAAGCCTTCATTCAAACTTTTCCAACAGAAGGGGGCGGGGCGGCGGCAGCTGTGGAGAGGAGAGCCCCCCAGCCTGAGGGGTGGATGGGTCTTGGAATACACGAGGGCACCGAGCGTTCACAGCCCCCCTTCTCCTGGCCAGCTGGACATGGCGGCCCGCTGCAGCAAGCCTGGTGGGCCGGGGCCCGTGGCAGGGCCTGGGGAAGCCAGCGCTGGCTCCGGCGCTGGGGCAGGCTCCGTCCTGCACTTCCTGACTCGCCTGCGGCGCCATGCCAGTCTGGACGGGGCCAGCCCCTACTTCAAGGTCAAGAAGTGGAAGCTGGAGACCAGCCAGCGAGCGTGCAGCCTGGAGACGAGAGGTGGGCATGGTCCCTGGCGGGAGGGCGTGTAGGTACATGTCTCGCCAGGACCCCCCCCCCCCCCGCTGACCTGTGGGGGTGTCCTGTGACACCCCACAGCAGAGAGGGACCCTCACCACACCCAGACAGACCCTCCAGCCTTCCAGGGTCCTTCTCCCTTCCATGCCTGCTGGCAGCCTATTGCCAGGTAAGCCCTGCCTGGTTGCTCTGGGGGGTCTGTCTCTCTGGCCACCTCCTGGCTGCAGAAAGGTGCAGCGGTCACAAAAGGCTGCCCACGTTCCGGGAAGAGAGTTCTAGTTCCGCGTTTCGGTGCACACGTGCCTCTCACCTCGGCCCCAGTGGCCTTGTGGGCTGGTTTGGGCCATGGGCCTGAGTGTACCACCCCTGGGTCCAGAGATTGAGGCCTCAGCAGGTGACCCCACGACAAGGAAGGTGAGGCTGAGGGGTGGGGACAGGTGTGCCGAGAGCACCCCTGGGGGCTGGTTAGCCGGAGCTGGGGGCCGGGGGCTGATCTCTCTGAGGCCAGCGGCCAGCGCTGCCCGCAGCAGAGTTAAGGTGGTCACCTGGCAGGGCAGGGCGGGGCGGGGGCTGGGAGGGGCCGTCCAGCGTGAGCCTGTCCTGCTTCCAGTTGGGGAGGGTGAGGTTCCCCCACCCAGGGAGGACCCGAGACTCCTTAGAAACGAAACTTGAGGTTTGGCCCTGCAGGTGCGGGGCAGCATCTGCTAGCCCCCAGGGTGGCACCATACTGCTGGGAGCTGAGACTCGGGGCTTGGCTGCACAGGCGTCAGAGTGGCTTCTGCAGCATGGGGTGGGGGGGAGCTGTACTGCCTGGAGCTGAGACTCGGGGTTCAGCCAATGATCTGGAGCACGATTACATTCACATGAGGCAGAAGGAGCACCCAGAACCTGTTTGCTGGGTGACTGGCCTCCCCGCCCCAAGACTTGCCACAGAAGCTTCTCTGGTGTGGGAGGGCCTGGCCCGTGGCCAGAGACCCACTAGTGGGGCTGGGCAACCTCACGCCTCCCTGCACCCCCCACCCCACCCCAGTCTGCCACACTCCCACTCCTTCTGGCAGCTGTGCCCCTTTACCTCCAGTCCCTGTCTGTCTCTCCAGGGATCCCTGCAGCTGCTTGTGGAACCCCGAGGCCATGTGGGAGGAGGCCTGGCTTTGGTCTGCTCCAGCGCACGGGGCACTGGACCCCCGATGGCACTGGCCCTGGGGGGCTGCAGGGCCTCACCTGGCCACGTGTGCTGATGGGCCCTCCCTCTTCTGCACAGGGTCCCCCAAGCGGCACCACTTCCAGAGGCAGCGGGCAGCCAGCGAGAGCATGGAGCAGGAGGGGGACGTCCCCCACGTGGACTTCATCCAGTATATCGCCCGGGCTGGTGACGCCGCAGCTTTCCCCCGCCCCTCCCTGGCCAGCCCCTCCAGCCCGCCCCCCGCTCTCGGCAGGTATTTCTCAGGAGATAGAGGTGCTAGGGGTGGACGCAGGGGCCCTGCTGGCCCTTTCCCCCCCAGGCAGCCCTGCAGACACGCGGGTGGTGTGCCCTGCTCCGCACAGCCCCTCCTGAGGTGGACTCGCTGGGGCCGCCTGCCCACCATGGACTGCAGGAGGGAAGCAGGGACAGACCCGGTAAGGGTGGAGGGCCAGGGGGGCTGGGGGGTGACCCAGGACCGGAACCCAGCTAGGTGGGCGCATGATGGGCGCACACTCCTCCAGGCACAGCTGTGCAGGGCTTTTGATGGCCCCGTCCCCTGGCTGGGCAGGCCCGTCCTTCCTTAGATGCCATGGTGGCTGCTAAGAGAACCTGCCCCACAGTCCACCCAAGCTGGCATCTGGAGCAGCCAGGGAGGGCCAGGTGCTCTGGGCAGGTGAAGCACAGGAAGTGCTGCATTGCTCTGCATGGCACCCGACTCTCTCTCTCTCTCTCTCTCTCTCTTTCAGGTGGGATGGGAATGGGCAGCGGGCTGACTTTACCCAGAGTTCCCTTGGAGTATTAGGGGCACAGTTATGCCCTGGTGGACTATATAGAGATCAGAATTTCATCCCAGTGAATTTGGGAAGGGGGGGGCGGGAGGAGGGGCTGCCCACTTGCTGGCTTCCTGCTCAGCAGGGTGGAGCAGCCCCTGAGCGGATGTCCTGGCCAGCATTTCAGAATGATGCCAGGTTTTGCAGGCCCCCACCCCGAGGTGGGGGACCCAGGCGGGGTAGCAGGGCCCTGGCGGACAGGTCCCCTGATGTCCCCTCGCTTGCAGGCTAGAGGCGCCCGAGGAGCAGGACGCCTTGGGAGGAGCCAGCCCCGAGTCCCCCCTGGAGCAGCAGCAGCAGCAGCCACAGCAGGACCCCGAGGCTGAGCGGGAGGCAGGGCCGGAGCAGGCCGCCTGCAGCGACATCTGGAGCCTGCGCGCCTCTCTGGAACTGCACGCGGCCGCCGCCTCGGACCACAGCAGCAGCGGCAACGACCGAGACTCGGTGCGCAGTGGGGACAGCTCGGGCTCGGGGGGCGCCGCGCCCTCCTTCCCGCCCGCCTCGCCGCCGCCGCCGCCGCCGGCGGCTCCAAGGCCCAAGGAGGGCGATGCAGGCGACACGGGCGGGCCGCGCAAGCTGCTGCAGATGGACAGCGGCTACGCCAGCATCGAGGGCCGGGGCACGGGGGACGACGGGCTGCCCGGCGCCCCCGATAAGCACTGGTCCTTCAGCTTCGAGGAGGCGGCGGCCCCTGCCCAGCCCCGGAGCCCGCGCCCCTGGCCCCGCCGCGCGCCCCGCCGCGACTACAGCATCGACGAGAAGACGGACGCGCTTTTCCACGAGTTCCTCCGCCACGACCCCCAGTTCGACGAGACCCCCGCGGCCGCGCGCCACCGCGCGCGCGCGCACCCGCACTCGCGCAAGCAGTGGCAGCGCGGCCGGCAGCACAGCGACCCGGGGGCCCGCGCCCTGCAGGCCCCGCCCCCTCTCGGCGCCGAGCCCCGCCCCGCGCGCGCGCCCTTGCGTCGCGGCGACAGCGTGGACGGCCCCCCGCCACCTGCGCGCGGGGCGGGCGCCGGGCCCGAGGACGGGGCCGCTGCCATCCCGGTCATCGAGGAGGAGCCCGGCGGCGGAGGCTGCCCCGGCTCGGGCCTGTGCCTCGAGCCCCCGGAGTCCCTGCTGCACAAGCTGGCCGCCGGCCTGGAAGAGCGCCTCTTCCCTCCGCGCCTTGCCCAGCCCGGGCCCCCGGCCCCCACGCTGGCGGCAGCGGCCCCAACGTCCCCCGACCACAGCCCGGCCTAGGCCTCGGGGCCCTGGTAACCGGCAGCGCCGCGCCGGGCTTCCGGGGTGGGAGACGCAGAGCCTGGCGCGCGTGCGCGGCCTCCGGGCCAGGGGCGCACCCGCAGGGGCCCGAAGAGCTAGCCAGCCGCCAGGGTGCCACGAGGCAGAGGCTTGGGGACCGCCGCGCCACGGGAAAGTTCCGTCTTCGTTTTTTGACCTGAGACCTATTCCGAGTATCTTTGACCCCAAGTAGAGGCCTGGGGGTGATGGCAACCGCCGTGGGGCAGCTGGCACCGGGCTCGACTGGCGGGTGGCCTCGGACACATGCGTTGAGGCCTCAACCTGAAGAAACGGTGGGCGAGTCCCGAGGTACATACGCAGACCCTCCCTCGCGAGAGCCAGGCCGGTCACGTGGGGGGCTGGTATCAGTGCGCATGCGTTACCTGGGTAGCGCAAGGTCAGTCCCGGGGAGCGCCATCGACCCTTGAAGCCTATTACCTCACTGCGGCGCGTGCTCACGGCCACAGGCGCCCCCTCTGAGCAATAACCACCGCCGCCGCGCTGCTGTCGCTGCTCTTCCGCCCTTCGCCCCGCCCCCAGCGGCTCCTCCCGCCCCCGCCCCGCCCCCTGCATGTGAACGGGCTGCCCGCCCGTGCAGCTGCGTTTTCCAAAGTGTTTAGATGAACGTTCAAGAAACGCCAAACGGCCCAGGGTTCAAGTTTTCCCAAGCTTTATTTATTGCCAAAAGACGGGCAGCCCTTGCCGCCACGGTCGCCCTGCCCAGCCTCTCCCCAGTGTGCGCACCGACCGTCATGGTGTTTTCCATTGTGTTTTTGTTCTCTGGTTGGTTATAAATATTCTGAAAAATCCTGGCTGGCCTGCTGCCCCCAAGTTTTCTTTGTGGACCCTGGTGCACGGCAGCCTCTGGTGGGGTCGCTGGCCACCACTGGTGGTGAAGCTGTGTGCCTGGGAGCTCTGCAGAAGTGGCCCCCCCCAAGCAAAAACACTGCCCCCTCCCCTCAGTGAACACAGCCAGGCAGGTCCCACGTAACCACGTGCAGAACTGCCCTCCACGCTTCGCCTCGCCTCGCCTCGCGTGGCTTGTCCCCGTACAGGTCAGCCTGGGTCTTCAAAGCGCCCCCTCCTCGGGGACAAGGCGGGGTGGGGGCGGGTCCCAGAGCCTCCACCTGACTGTTGACACAGCCACCCGGCAGCACCCAAGCACCCGCACAGCCACGGCTCAGTCCACCTCGCTTTTTATTTTTTTCTTAAAAAAGAAAAAGGAACCAACCAGACGAGGACAGGAGGCAGCCGCGCGGCCCCCTGGGCGGCTGGGCATGCACTGTGGGGCCGTGGGCCTGTGGGCACCCGGCGCCGTCGGTGCCGTGACCTGTGTGTGGGGACACGTCCCGAGCGGCGGGAGCTCTAGTGTGGCAGAGTCAAACGCGGGCGGGCGAGGCGGACACACCAGTAGTCTCAACGTAAAGTGCATCTCCAAGGCTTCGCCCACGACCGACCCCTCGGGCCGGGGCACTGTCCCCGCCCCTCCCCGCGCCTGGGGGAGGGCTGCCAGCCCACAGGAAGCCGTGTCCAGTGATGAGGGGCCGAGTCCGGGGGGGCGTGGGGGCGGGACCCGGTCCCTGCTGTCCCCCTGCCCCGCCCCTCCAGGGCGCTCCTGGCTTCCCGAGGGTGGCCAAGCATGAAGTGTGCCGGTGAAGTCCTTTCCGGGCCAGTGGCAGGCTGGGCGTCGGTGGGAAGACTCGGGAGCCCGGAGCCAGGCTGCGGAGCGGAGGGCAGAGGTGGCTCACGGGGCCAGCGGGGAGTGCCGTCGCCAGCAAGCCCTCATCCCGGGGCCTGGCCGCCGCGGTCCTCCCTGCCCCCAAGTGGCCGAGGCCCACGGGGAAGGCCATGGGTTCACCGCAGGCCGGCGGGGGACGGGCTGCCAGTGCAGATGGGCCCGCGAGCCGTCCGGCTGGCCTAACAGCTGTGGGCGCCCCCTCACGTGCGGAGCGGGGGCTGAGGCAGGGCAGGGGGCCGACCCCGGCGTCTCTCCCCAACAGCGGGTGGCAGGACACAGCTCCTCGGGGCCTTCGACGCTAGAGTGGGGCCGACGGGGTGTGTGTAAGCGAGGAGGGGGTGGGGGGCAGGACCCAGGCGGCAGCCCATCGAGATGTCCTCGGGGCAGGCCCGGTCTCCACCCACACCCAGCGGCCGAGGCGCGCGCTCGAGGAAGCTGGTGGGCATGAAGGGCCCTCCCCAGGAGGAGGCACCTGTAGCCAGACGCGCGGTCCTCACTGCTGCTTGCAGGCCGAGAGGCGGCGGATCTTGCTGCCCGCTGAGCAGGCGCGGCGGGCAGGGTTGGTGGAGGCGCTGGCGCGGCGCTCAGCCCTGGACCTGGGACCCGGCTGGGCGGCCTCGGTGCCGTTGACACACACGACCTTGGGCAGACCCCGGCTCTGTCCGTTCTGAGCCGCCTCCTCCTCTAGGACCTGTCCTGGGAAGGAACAGCGCAACGCCCTAAGCAGCGGCAGGCGCGGGCCCTGGCCCCCCGCACAGCATGCTGGGAAGGATCGGCGCCCCGGGGCGCAGGCGCACTGACCCTGCCGCGGCCTTGGCCAGGGCAGATGGACGCGCATCCTGCGGGCACGCCGGGACAGAGAGCTAGGTGGTGCCACCTAGGGGGTGGTGCGTTCCGGTGCCCCGGGCCGCTGTCCGAGACAGAACTCGCTCGCGCTCGGGGAAAGTAGGCCAAGGTGCTCGGGGCAGGCCTGCAGACCCGCCCCCTGCGGCTGCTCAGACGCACCAGGGAGGCCGTGCGGCTGCCGCGCGGCCTCCGGGCTCCGGCTCGTGAGATGCGGGTCCGGAACGTGTCTCACGAGTGACCCACCTCCGTGGTCCTCAGTGGGTGTTCTTTTTCCGCCAGGTGCATGGGGGGCCTAGCTTTGCGCGCCTCCTGGGTCCTCCGTGTCTCCCCTCCCGCCCCGCCCCCGCCCATGTGTTCCATCTCCTGCTGAGCGCCCCTCCCGATCCGATCCTCTTACTGAGTTACTGAGTGTGAAGGGGGGGGCCCCCCGCAGGCCCTCACCATGCCCTTGGGAGCCCAGCAGTGCAAGCTGGTACCCTTTGCAAGAACCCATCTCGGTTCGTCTATGCTGGTGTGTTCGGGAAGCATGTCCCCAGTCTGTCCGTGGCACCTGGGAGCCCCAGGCATGCTCGTTCACTGAGTCTGGCCGCATAAGCCTAACCTCATGCTCCCCATCCTGGTCCCCTGCCCCTCCCCCATGGGGGGCAGAGTCAAAGACCTCGCCCTAGCACTGCCCAACTGGAGATCTGCTGCATGCAGAGTGAAGGGCTGCAGGGCAGCAAGGGGACCGTCTCCCCGGGCAGCTCCCTCAACATTGCAAGGTCAAGAGGTGCCTCGGGCCAGTGTGGAGGCTCCTGAGTCCCTGCTGACAGCCAGCCCTGGCCAGGCCAGGCGAGCTTCCTCTCCTCAGGTTCGGTCCGGGACTGGGTGTGCCCGGACACATGGTGTGGTGGTGTAGAGGTCCACCAGAACACAAGAGCACCCCCATTTCTCCAGGCGCGCCGAGCTCCAGCTGCCCTGCAGCAGCGTGCCAACACCGGTGGGGAATTTGGGTTAGGCCGCCTCTGTACCACCACCACCGGAGCGGAGATCACGGTCAGTGCTCCGGGTGGAGGAAGCCAGGTGACCAGGGCCCAACCTTGACTCGGCAGTGGTCGTGTCTAGGCCCCACACCTGCCCACAGGCTGGGTTCCCAGATGGACCGGGCTGGAGAGGGGTCAGACAGGGCCACAGCGTCCCCGCAGACACACAGCAGCAGTGGCAGCGAGGAAGTCTTTTATCACAGTACAGCTGACAAGCAGCCCCTGCCCTGCCTCAGCAAACCTCCAGCAAAGCTCAGGGGGCCAAGCCTGGTCCTGCCCCAGGGGGCACTTTCGGCGCGCTGGCCAGAAGGCAGGCTGCGAGAGAAGCGGCTATGCTAAGACAGCCCGAGTGTCCTCTCCAGAAAGGCCGGAGCCCGCGCTGCACAGCGAGCCCATCTCCTCTCTAAACCCTGCCTCAGCCTCCGCCTCGTCACCTAGGGAAGAGGGTGGGGCGTCAGGGTGAGAGGGGCCCCCAAACTCCCCCTGGCCCTCCATCTCCCTGCCCCGGCACTCTCCCAGTGGCCTGGTCCTCAGGGAGGGCTACAGGGGAGCTGGGGGAGGGGGCACTGTTGCAAGCGAGGGGCAGGCCTGTAGGGAGGCGGGGTCCGAACTGTGGAGGCTGGGAGATGTCAGGAAGTGACCCCGGGGATCGTAAGTGTGGGCAGGGCACAGAAGAGGGGGTGGGGAGGGAGATGGCGCATATGGAGGGTGGGGATCCGGGAAAGAAGGGTGGGCACCACGGAGGGGTGGGGAGGGGCCTCACCAGGCACAGTGAAGTCCTGAGTGTAGATGATGTCGTCCTCCATGTCCAGCAGGCCATCGCCATCCTCGTCCATGTCGCCCGCGCAGCTGTGCAGGTCTTCGAGGTAGGGCACCACCGTCATGCTGCGCCACCGGTCCTTGGTGTCTGGGCTGGGGGGGATGGGCACCGGGGCCTCGGCCGCTGGGTGCTTCTTCCGGAACCAGCTGTGAGGAGACCGGGCGGCGAGATGCCTGGGGCTGCGGCCAAGCCAGATGAAGGACCCTCCGCCCAGCCTGCGCAGCCCACTGTCCCCGCACCACGTCCCACCCACCTGGGCCTTCTCAGGACTCTGCCCGCCCACCCCCGCCCCGACACAATCACCCACCTGTGTCGCCGAATCTGCTGGATGGAGAGCCTGCGGGCCGGCTCATATTCAAGCATCCCTGAGGGAAGCAGTGCTGGGATCAGCGGAGCACCAGGCCCAGGTCCCAGCCCTCCTGCCGCTTGCTGTCACCTGACCAACCCTCCGCAGGTCTGAGGAGACGAGCACCGGACAGACATGTGCTCCTGCCAGAGTTGAGGCGGGGGGCCAGGTTGCCCAGAGCCACCACCGCGTCCACGTCCAGCAAAGGCAGCCCGTGCGTGACCATGTTGCCCAAGTCCCCCGGGGGCTGCTTGGGGGCCCGATGCTCACCCCACCCCGGGCTCCAGCAGGCGGGTCCCAGGCCGGGGGTGGCTGTGTGTCTGAGCAGTATGTGTGCAGAGGGTACCGACTGCTGTGAGGGGCCGCCGCGCCCTTCCCAACATGCCTACCCCCATCACCGACCAGCCTGACCTGTGTCCACCACACACAACGCTGATCAACAAACGGGGGCCAGGGAGACCCGGCACAGGCCGCAGGTGACTGTCAAGCCTACAGCCCCGCCCAGACCAAACCCCAAACCAGACTCCCTGCTGTCAGAGACGCCCATCCAGACAGGGAGGGAGGAGCTGCCGCTGCGCCTCCAGGAGCACACACACCTTTCTCCCACCGAGCGACAGAGGAGCCCCTGCCACAGCGTCTGCCGCTCCTGTGGCCTCACCAGCTCGTGGGCACTCGGAAATGATGACACCCCCTGCTCCCCACCCGCCCAGGGTCACACACACCAGAGTCTGGGGGGACCGCCCCACCACCCTGGCTGGACCAGGAGCCTCATCCCTCCCGTGTGCACTTGGGACCACCAAGCACCTTGATCCCCATGTGGCGGCCCCCTGCGGGTGCGCGGGCAATATTCACTGAAGGCTGGGAGCCGAGGGCAAACAGAAGCACTCAGGATGAGAGGCATGGGGTCTACCTGCAGTGCCCAATCAGCACTGAGACCTGGGAACTCAGGTAAGATGGCATAGGTGGCCTGAAGGCTGCCTGGCAGCAGGTCAAGATGGTGGTCAGGGGACCTGTGGGAGGTGCGGGGGGGAGGGGGCAGCTCCCACCACAACAGTGAGGACCCCAGTCACTGAAAGTGCGGTGAACACACCTGCGACCACACAGACACAGGGTCACCACAGAACAGAGACCACCACAGCCTTGCTCCTGTGTGCTGGTGACCATTTGTTCCCAGCAGCGTTCACGCGCGTGCGCACGCGTGTGTGTGTGTGTGCACGCACACGCACGGGAACTTGTATCTGTGGACTTTGTGTGTGTGTGTGTGTGTGTGTGTGTGTGTGTGTGTGTGCATGCACGGGAACTTGTATCTGTGGACCTACCAAGACCCAGGGACCAGCTCCTACAAGACAGGTAATGTGGACCTACTGAGACCCAGGGGCAAATGCTGCAGGACCCCCTTGTCCCCAAGACTCCCAGCCTTGAAAAGAACGGAGAAGCAGCCCACTCAGTGGCCCTGGGGTTGCCAAGGGCCAGAATGGACAGGAAAGCAGCTGACCACCACCCAGTGGCCAGCACAGGAAGAGAGAGCCAAGGGGAGCCAAGCACAGGTCAGAACTCCCCAGGAAGGAAGCGGGCAGCTGCAGGGGGCTGACAGCACAGGGGAAGTCTGGCCTCCCACTGAGACCCAGCCGCCCAGGGCGGCG
>PVJH01015604.1:0-52971 GCA_004026705.1 Nesogale talazaci | reverse complement strand
CTGCTTCACCACGCTCCTGGAATATATATCTCTTGAGCTGGGGACTGTTGGACTCTGTCATCTGGCTGTTGGTGACCTGCTTTGCTCATTGCTGCTTGTGGCCAGATAGCCTGAATTGCTCTACAGGGGACTACTCAATGGCCCTCAAGACTCGAAGGACTGCCAGTCTACTTGCTGTCTCATGCAGGTGAGTTGCACCGAGCCATTTGTACTGCATTATAGATTAGTTATCTGCTTATTTCTTATTTTATATATCCATCTATATAAACATATAAAGAGAAATACTAATGTCCTGCTTTTGTTTATCTAGGGAACCCTAACACAAATTCTTTTGATATATTCAGTATAGCCACCCGCTCTGATACATGTGTTAAAACAAGAACTGATGTCAGGTGTTGAGACAAATCATGAGTTTCCTACATAAGATAATTAAGAGCCTGGGGTTCCCAAACTGGCTGAGACCAGGTCTGACTCACCTAAGATGTGCAGTAACCACCCAAATGTCCCCGAATTCAAAGTATGACATCATGAGGTTGAAAATACGTCTCCACCAATGCCTAGAATGTGGGAAAAAATGCCATCCTTGTGACCCACACCCCCCAACCCCCACCCCCACCTTTCCCTCCAAAATTACAGTGAAGTCTTGTACTGAATCATCTCAATGAACCAAGCGGACATCAATTACTGCCCAGGAAGATCCTAATAAAAATCACCGGCCCCAGAAGATAGGAAGTTATATTGGCAAAATAAGTTCTAGTAGGCCCATTTGCTTGGCCAACCATATAAAAGCTTCTTCTCTTGATTCCTTTCGCTGTAAGTTGTGAACTGCTACACAGCAGGAGGAGGCAGTCACTCTGTCTGAGAAAGAGAAAGCTGTCTGTTCCTCTCAAAATGTATAGCCTTGGGGACATAAAGGGGCATTTCCACTCTTAGGAACAAGCTCAAGGACAGTGGTTCTTCTTTGCTTTGGTTCTGGAAATCTTCAGTCTGGCTGGCAACAAATTAAAACAATAAATTCTTTCCTTAAATTCAATAGAGTCCATTTTGGGGGGGGGGGATTGCGTTAGGCAGGGTTGACGAGAAATACTCATATAAGTATAGGAAAGAGCTTATATGGAAGAGTAATTGTATATTAAAGAAACATCCTAGCCCAGTACAGATCAAGTCTATAAATCCGATATTAGCCCCTGTGTCTGATATTAGTCCATAAAATCCTTTTTGGACTCATGCAGCAATTGCAATCACGCTGAATGCAGACAGATCTCAGGCCATTCGGTGCAAAGTCTTGTGGATCCAGTGGTGTTGAGTGCATCTCAGCGCTGGCACTGGTCTCCATATGGCACCCGCTCTGATACATGTGTTACCCGCTCTGATACACTCTCTGAGTGTAACTCCTCCACAAGAAGGTGAAGCAGAGAGAGTGCACGCGTGCGCGCGTGCGTGCGTGTGTGTGTGTGTGTGTGTGTGGTCCACCTCCAGGGAGAAGGAGCAGAAGATCCCAGGATCCTCATGAGAAGGCCACACCCACAAGGAGGCATCATCAGGCTGTGACCTGATTGACAGGGGAGACTCCACCCCAAGAGCTATTTACCAAGTTGACTATGTAACTACCACAGGACTATCTTGGTCAAGCATTTCAGTAAGTCAACGAAGCAAAATCACATCTGCAGATAAGAAAATGTCATATAGCTATGATTTATTTTTAATATTTAGTTTTTAAACTGGCACACTAATTTCCATTAAGGACACTATCATTCAAGTCCTCTGAGGGCAAAACTACGCCTCGCAAGGCTGCCCAGGGCAATTATAATCTACTTTTATACAGTCTGCCTACTGTCAAAACTTCTGCTACACTGTAGCTAATGGAAAGAAAAAACTCAAATGGAAAGAAACTTAATTAATGCAAGACACAAAATTAAGTCAAGTGCTCACTGTAAACCACAGCCTTCAGCAAATCTAGTGCTTGCTATTTAAATTCTTAATATATTGCAATTCTGCAATAGAGACATGGAGATTCGCATGACACATGTTAGGTGAAACAAAGATGTTTATATGTTATAAACAAAGTTTGTAGGTATATATATATATATATATATCCATATAACAACTACATAAAAGAAGGTCTCAAAAAGTTGAAAAGAAATTCCATTATCTTTTCATTCCTTTGGGTTTTTGAATGTTTTGAAGGGTTCTGGAGAACCAACATTTGCTGAACGTCTTTTTTTTTTCTGCAATCCTCATTATAAACTCCTTATGTAGGTAGCAGAATAGGGATAGAGGGGGTTGTTCCTGCTATGCCTGCACAAGGCCCCTATAGGAGGTTGGGACGAAAAACCAAGCAAGCCTTAGCCACCACGAAGACTTTAACTGGGCATGCTCCTATTCAGGTCCCTCGCCCGCCCCCCCGCCCCCACACACACACCCAGAGCTGGGTGGGCTTGGATAAGCCAATGGGGTCAACCGATACCTTTGACCATGCATCCCCAGCCTGATGTTTAAATGCTTGTAACAGCAGAAGGTCCTTATGATCTTGTGCCCTTCTCCCCTTGGTCTTGCCCCTACCCCTGCTCGGCTGTGCTGTGCTCTTTGGCCTCAGCTCACCGTGTGTGGGCATGCAGTCCCACACGTAGCCTGTGTTCACTTGTGGGCCCCAGCGTGGCTCTCACACACCCACGGTGCAATGCCCTGAAATAGCGTGTACTCTCTTTTTTTCTTTTTTATCCTTTTTTCCCCCAATGATTTTATTGGGGGCACTTACATCTCTTATAACATTCCATCTATCATTTGTTTCAAGTATATTTGTCCACATGTTGTCATCTTCATTTCCAAAAATTTTCTACTTGAGCCCTTGTATAAGTTCTCTTTCCCCTTCCTTTTTTTTTGTTTTGTTACAAAACAAAACAAAACAAAAGCGTGTACTCTTTTCACACTACAAAACCTGAAACTTTTTCCCTCCTTTGTAAAAACCCACCTGGGTCACAAACCAATGAATTTGACATGAATTCCTTCTCGTGCGACGCCCAAAACCTGAGGAACCTGACATTTACATATTTTAAATTGCTTATACTTCATAAAAATTCCGAGAGATAGATATCACACCAACATCTTGCAGATAGAAAAGAAACGGAGAGATGGTCGGGTAACTTTCCTGAGAGAAAGGATTCCAGTGCAGGTGGTCCCGCTGCCACCTCTTTTAATAAATGTCTGTTCGCAGCAGTGTAAAGGAGAGGAGAAAAGCAGGAAATTCGAGGGAGAGGGCAATAAGGCAAGGGTTTGTTTGAAAGATCCCCTGTTACTACCAATTACAATTGTGCTTGAGCGGGGAGGGGGGGAGACATAATGAATGCACTCTAAGTTCAACAAGAACGCATTACACGTCCCTGTGCGAAGGGGCCAGGTGGCGCTGCTGAGTAAACAGTATCAGACAGCTAGTCACCGTCGATTCAAAGATAGCCCAGGGAGACCGCGGGGCTGTCTGCTCGGCCTCGGAAATCCACGTTCTCGCCATCTGGGACTCGATTCCGTGAAGGTGCGTTTGTGGGTGCCCAGCCTGGAGCGGGGGACGCAAGCCACCTTCGACACGCACCGGGTCCTTCCGACTCGAACACATTCTCAACGTCACTTAATGGAGACAAAGGCAGAGAGAGCGCTAAGGGCGCAGAGGACGCCTCGGGACAGACAGCCCCGGCCCTGTCAGCCCGCCCGCCCCCTCCCCGCTGGACCCCGCGGCCGCGCGCAGGGCCCAGCAGGTCCCGAGGCAGCGTCCGGAGGCGCCAGCTCCGCCCCCGGAGGTGACCGCACCCACTGACGGATTTTCCCAGCTCCTGCGGCGCCGCGTCCTTACAGCCCGGCGACTCGGGCGCGCGAGCTCATCCCGCCAGGAAGCGGCCCCGCGGTGGGCCGGAGCCCGCGACCCCGACCGGCGTCCGCCCGCGCAGGGAGCAGGTGAGACCGCCAGGAGCGCAACCGGACTGCGGGGAGCCCCCCTGGGAGCCCCGGGTCTTGGCGGCGGGGTCGTTTCGCCGCCCCGGCACGTGGCGCTCGTCTGCGGGGTCCCCGAGCGCAGCCGTGCGCCGAGGGCCTGGAAGGGCCCGACCCCTGGGGCCCGGGCGCCTGTCCCCCCGCGCCGCCCGCCCGAGCGTCCACAGGTGGGCGGTTTCTCCGCGTGCTGGCGCGCGCGCGCGAGGGGAGCGGGGCTGGGGGCGCGCGCGAGGGGAGCGGGGTTGGAGGGGGGTGGGGTGGGCACCGTGCCCAGCTTCTCCCGGGGAAACCCCGGGAGTGGGGGGAGTCTTCAGCGCGCGGGCCGGCCCCTCCCTGGCCGTTTCCTGACCCTTCACAGTGGTGAGAGTTACCTTGCCGGGAACCGCTTTTTCTAGGCTTTGTTTCCGCTTGGTTCACCGGGATCTTAGGGCACGAATCGGGCCCAGAAGCCCAGTTCAGGGTTCCCCGCTCGCAGCGTATCGTAGTTGTTAAGAGTCACCTAGCTGCCCTTCAGCAACAAGTATCAACTGGTAGCCTGTCCGTGTTACTTGGCATACGCAGGTTAAGTGACTTGAAAGCCCTTCCTGTTCGGTAGGGTTTACACCTGAACGTCAAGACAAAAAAGAAAACAGCCCCCT
Source organism: Nesogale talazaci (assembly GCA_004026705.1). Lineage (NCBI taxonomy): Eukaryota > Metazoa > Chordata > Mammalia > Afrosoricida > Tenrecidae > Nesogale > Nesogale talazaci. The sequence goes on along the minus strand of PVJH01015604.1, from coordinate 48,352 downwards.
CGAAAGCAGTGGCCGTCATCAGGGTAAAGGAGAGAAGATCGGAGGTGTCGGGGACTTGGTCTTGCTGCGGTCCACGGTGAAGACCCCTGCACCGCAACAGTCAAGCGATCCAGGGACTGCTATTGCACGAGCCAAATTGCTACCCAAGCACTGTTTGGGTGGTAAAGAAACGGTCGGTTAACTTGAGATCCAAAGCACACCTGAACCAAGCCTTGGGATTTTCATTTCCTTCCTATTTCTGTTGAAGGGCGGACCAATGAATAACGAAAACCACAGACGGGCTTGATGCGTTTGAACTGCGGTGTTGGCAAATTGTGTCGAAGTCCCCATGTCTTGCTGGGCAAGCAAAGGCCTCTTAGAAGAAGTGCGGCCAGAAAGTTTCTTAGGACGGTGCAGAGGTCTCACAGACTTGAGCTTCTCAGGAGAAACCAGCCCCTGAAAAAGGAGATGGTATTTGGTGAAGCAGAGAGGAAGTGAAAGAGGTCCGCCCTCGGGAAAATGGATCGAAAAGCCCCAGTGGCTGATACAGGGTGTTTAAACGTAGCTTGTGAAGATGGCACAGGACCCGACGGTGTTTCCTGCCGTTTCACATAGGTTGGCATGCGTCAGATGTAACTACAGAACACTGAACAGCACCAACAACAAGGGAGCTATATGCTCCCTACTGGGCACTTGAAACAGAAAGTGAAAGAGAGAGACAGTTAGTGGTTAAAATCATTGACATTCACGCTAGCTGTGTAGTTTCCTTCTGTATCTGTCCCCTGAGCACTTTTAAGTCAGCTGCTGCTTCTGTAGGCTTTTGTTACCTCGTCTGTGCCATGGCGTTATGACTAAACATGTTAATGTGGGCAATGTAAGGAAAGCACTGTTGGGGCTCTGCTAAAAGTACTCAACTATTGTTTAACATTGGACAGAGGCCTAGTTCACTATCTGGTTTCCCGTGCCGTTTGATTTATAAACTGATTCTTGGAAATCTTGGTGAGATCCCCTTTCAGTTCCAGGAACAGGCAGCCCTTGTTTGTCAAAATAGTGGAGCAGTTAGAAATACGTACTTAAGACAGGAAGGAAGGCGTTTAACATCTGGCTTTGACCTCTCTCTTCTTCCAGAAACTTTGCAAACCGAGAACTCTCTTTTATTGCTTAACCTACTTTGAACAAACCTAGGAATATGAGTGGATTGCTGGAGTGGATGGAAAAATGGAATGTCAAATAGGTGGGCTTTAGTTGAAGCAGCCTTCAAAATCGAAAGGGAACTCTTCAGAGGATTGGGAGGAAGTAAATAACACCACCCACGGGTTCATTCAGAGAGCATCTGTGAGACATCTCCTGCAACAGTCTGGCCAGGATCTGCCCTTTAAGGGCTTAGAGTGAAAGTGCCTATAGGGCTAGATGTTCGTGAGTGACCCCTGTGAACTTTGCATCTCCATTTGGGGATCTTTATCTTTCTCTTTTCCCCCTCCATGCAATCCCACTGAGTTTCTGTTCATTAAATGAGTCAACACCTCCAGCCTCATGGTTCCCTCTGCCTACAGCCTCTCCAGCTCCTACTGAAACATGGGGCACCTGGTTGTTGACACCACACTTTCTTAAGGTTTAGGTCAGAGCTGTTGTTCTTGGCGATATTCCACCAGGTAAATGATGGTCCCCTTTCTCCCCCCCTTACTTAGAGTATTTATAATGATATTCTGTTCATTTTCTGTCTGCTGATTTATTTGCTCATCTTTGTAGCTTTAGTGCCTGGTACCATGTCTTGCATGCTCTACCCCTTTAATCAATACTCTTTGAAAAAATAAAACATAAACAATACAGTGAGTATTTACGTTTACTTATTTTGACTTGTACTCTAACTTGAATGACACTGAATCTAAAACACTTTAATTATATCAGTACAGTGCATTTTTCGTTTTCCAATTTTTATTTTGGGTGTTTTGTTTGCACCACACAGGGCAAGACATTTTTGTCAGTGGCCAACAACATACATTACATTTCAAATTTCTTTTTTTTTGGGGGGGGGGGCGCGGGGGAATCATCTAAAATGAGGAGCTTCCTTTAACAAATTTCACTGAGAGGTGGCAGTGTGAAAGAATGTCTTGTCATGAACGCAAAGACAGACCCTGAAGAGCTGCCTTGAATCAGCTGGTTGGTGCTGGGCTTGCTCTCCAGGCCCGTGTGGTCACTTTAGCTCTTCATTCCTTCATTTATAAGGAGTGCAGGACACAACACACAGTGAGGGAAATCTGGGCTGTCACTGAATGAATCAAAGGGGAAGAACCATCATAAAGGCTGAATGTTTCTTTTGCCCTTGATAGTGGTGGCTTTGTGAAATGCGACCATCACTCGCTTATTTGATCCCAGGTGCTGTGTGAGCACTCTTAGGGTCATATTCAAGGGGGTCTCTCAGAAATGAGCTCTGAGTTTTTGTTTTGTTTTGTTTTGTTTTTTTTAATTTCCTTGAACTGGAAATGCAGGAAGAAATAGAGCAGCCCTTACTGGCATAGTGTATTTGCATGTAAATTCAGCCTTAGTCACTGTCCATTTCCTCCCCATATTCCACAAATGCAGTGAAGTCCTCCTAGTGTACTGGGAGGCTTCTGCTGCCTTTCCACATACCCTTTACCAAAAGCACAGTTTCAACAGATGACACACTTTTTCTGGTAGATGTTAGCCATACCTTTAAAAAAATACACTTATCAGCAGCCTAAACAAAATGGAAATTATTTGACCTGTGAGTTACCTTTCACAGGTGTCGTGTTTCTACACTCCCCTTCCTTCTTGCCTAAGAACCCTATGTGCTGTGTATAATTTCCTCTAAGGCCTCACTTTGTGTGTAATTTCCTCTAAGCCCTCGTTTAACACTTAGAAAGTAATGAGATTACATTTTGAAATTCTGTGTTTGTCCAGAAGTAACTCAGTTTCAATATATAATGACTCACTTTTTTTCCTCCTTTAGATACAGCATAAATACGGTGTTCTTTCTTGGGGTTCTTTCTTGAATTATTTTTTTTGAGTAGACTAGGAGAAACCATTTATTTAAATTTATAGTCTTTTGAATTAATTAATCAGGGAACACTTGGTCATTTTCTAAACTGAGCGTCACTACCTTCGAATCAACCCACTGGTTCAAGAAGGCCAGTAAGTGGGGAGGGAGGGACCTGGTGGGGATCTTCTTTCTTCTGGTATAGCACGTTTTTATCTACCTGGTGTCCAGACAGGCACAAAGAGCACTGGGTATTTTATACCAGAGCTTGTGATGCACCCTTTTTCATACCTAAGCTACTTCTTTAGTTGCTAAAATTCTCAACGTCTTAGGAAAGTGCAGCCTTAGATTTCATGATTTCTTTCTGCAGCACTTTGGCTAATTGGTACTCATCTTCACTCGCACATAGCTTACGATTTAATGTCACGTAATCGTAAAAAGATGAGCAGATAGGAACAAAGAAGCCCAATTTTAGACTCTGTTTGCCTTTTCTTCCTTGAGTGTCTGTTCCAGGGTGGAATGATCTCAGAGTCCATGAGAGGAACACAGTGCATATTCGCAGTTGGCACTCGCTGTGTCAGGGCTCATGCATTTGTGAAACTACATTTCTTAAAAGGCCCTATTCCTGCTACCTATTCCTGCTACTGTGTAGACCATCATCAAGGCTTCAGGCAAGTGTCAACCAGTCTGAGCATAGTCGGGGATGCAGTGAAATCGGGACAGACCCAACATTACACCAAATGGTACCTTGGAACAATAACTAGAGCAGGAAAACGTGTGGATTGAAGCCCTGAAATGAGCGACTCGGAAGAGTCTTAGTTAGCCTGATATGAACTACTGGAGACCATGGAGAGCGAAGCATTCATGTGATATAGCCATCTGTGATCTGGGCACCATTGTTTCCAACTCTGCCATTCAAGAGATTCCGTTGCCATATAACATGCCTTTGTATTCTAAGAGGAAGGTTAAACTTCTCGCTAGCTATCAACCCTGAATTTTTCTGGTCCAGTGATCACTGCAGCCCATTGACACATTTTGCCAATGTGGGTCTGTTCCAGTGTCACCTTGTTGGTCGTGACTAAGCCAGGAAGAACCAGAGTCCACTGAGTCTATGAATTCCTCATTTGTTATCACAGCTTTCATTCCTAGTTCACATCGGACTTCCCAAACAGAAGCAACTAAGTACTAAGAAGAAATCTTTTTTTTTTTAGCTAAAAAAAAAAGTGTTTTTCATTTTTGAGATTATAAGAAATCTCATTTTCCATCTTCTTTCACCTGAGAAAGCTTGAATCCCACCCTCCACCCCACTGCCAATTCGTTGTTTGTTTGCATATTTTAAAAGTAGTTGCCTTTGTTTCTTTTGACTGCTATTCAGTGTTTGCCCATAAAAAAGGAAGTGTTTATGACATAGAAGACAAAAGGGAGTGTGAATGAGACATTACCGAAACCCACTGCCGTGGAGCGATTGAGACTCACCATGCCTGGTAGGGCCGACGAGAGCGGTAGCCGGAAATTGATTGAGAGCCAGACAACTTTATCTCTCTCCCAAGGAGCTGCTGGCACCTTTGAATTGTTGACTGTGTAGCCAGCAGCCAGCCCTTGCCGCTCTCCATGTTACCAGGGCTCCGAGAGGGACAACAGTCCTCCAAAACTGCTGAAAGTCCATAGAACATTTTTTTAAAGCAAGCATATTAAAGAAGGAAAATGGACATAAATACAAACCTCAGAGAGGCTTAGTTCAGTGTGTTAAGGACTGGACGGACACGGCATAAGACCAGTCGGGAGGGAGCACGGGGGCAGACTGTGTCCAGCTCTGCTGTGTGTGGAGTTGCTCCAAGGTCGAACCAATCCACAGCCCTGATCCCCACCACCACCTCGGTCTACTACTGTTAGTCTTGACTTTTCTATTTCAGGGATAGACCCAAAGAGCTTAAGCAGCCTGTGAAACCCTGTACTTTGATTACATGTATTTGGCTGGCTTGCTACTCTGTTGAGATGGTCATTGCAGAAAAACACCATTTTTAATCCTTTTCTGTTCCGTGGTCTGTTGAGAAGCAGAGCAGTTGGTTTCTGACAAGTCAGTGCAAACTACTATAAAGCAGTCTTGATTTTTTCAACCACTGCTCAACTACTTCACATGTTTTCCTAGCTTATGTTATGTCGAAAGCAGGCAATACTTAGAAACAGTTTTGAAATAGAGAAAGGAAATGGATTCTTCTTACAATGTTGCTAGATGATGAAAATCTATGTCTAAAGCAGACAATGGTAAAGCACAGTTTTGAAATAGAGAAGGAAATCGAGTCTTCACAAAGACATGGTTTTAGGAAGGATGTGGGTTGGCTTTTACTTGCTAATTAAGGTGGCATCACAGGAGATATTAATAAAGGGAGAGCCCCAGTGGGCCTTAGAAAGGGCAAAATGCATTCATGTTTGTTTGTGGAGCCAAGAAAAAAAAAACCTCCAGGTGGTGGAGTTGGTGCCTTCTGTGATCTATCATTGCTGTGTTGTGATCATTGCAACTAGCAGCTGTAAAGAAGAGTGAGATTATGTCAGTTTCAGTAGGCTAGAGGAAAAATTTCATAGACATGCATCTAGATATGGGGAAGAGGTTTATATACAAGAGGAACAGGCCATTGAGCCCAGTCCAGTTCAAAGTCATAAATCCGATATTAACCCATATGCCCGAAATCAGTCTGTTAAGTCTCTTTCCGACTAACGAAATCACAGGTAGTGAGTGCAGAATCCTGGCAGGGGTCTCCACATGGCTCCTCACTTCCAGGACTCAGGGTCCATCAGCAGCAGAAGCAACTCATCGCAGGTAGAGGTCTCCATGTGGGCGCCCCAGGTTCAGAGGTCTGGCTCCATCAGGGCAAAGCCGTGTGGTCTCTCCACCGGTTCCTCCAGCTTGTCTTGTACCTGATTCATTGTCTCTGAAACTAACTCCCAACAACTGGGAAAGATAGCTTCTCATCTTCATGAGGGAAATATCGTGAGATTTCCCAGAAGTCTCAGGAGAAAACCATGCCCACATAGAGGCTTCATTGGCTACTCAATGGCTATCTCCAGATTACCACCACCCCTACATTTCAATCATAAAATTAACATAAACACATGACTGCCACAGAGGTTTTCAGTGGAGAGACAGGGTAACTCAAATGTGGTGGGAAAGACTGGTAAGATAATATATCCTTGAAGTTACCCTTTACCTTTCTCCTAGTAGACAATGTCTACAAAGCCCTGTCAGAGATTCAGGTTTTGCTTTATGTTAAACTGGTTCATGTCTTATATAAGATGCAATTCACTGGTTTAGATATGTAACAGAGAATTGTTTTTTCCCCATTCTTGTATCCATTGTTATTAGCTTCCCATTTCACCCCCACCTCCATGATTGTAACCCGAAGGATCTGTTCATCTAATTCCTGTCTTTCTGGATTTACCGAATCTGGATTTTGTATCATGAAACGTATTCCTCCAAGGCCTCACGAGTAACAACAAGATAGAACATGTGAACACCTCAATCTCAAAGAAAACAGAGAATAAAAACTAGAGCAAGTAAAATGTCAGAAGGGAAAACAAATACTAAGATCTTAAATTTTAAGCTAACTCTCGCAGCCTGACCGATGCCATAGTATGTTTAGTCAAATCCCATGCATGAGAGGTGGACATGAATAAGGAAGGCCAAAGAAGACCAATGCGTTTGAGTGAAGGCATTGAGAGAGAATACTGCAAATCCTGCAAAGTACACTGGACTGCCAAAGAACCAACCAATCTGTCCTGGTAGAATGACAGCCAGAATGCTTCTTAGAGGACAGATAGTGAGACTGTGTCTCCTGTGCTTTGGACGTGATTCCAGAGGAGTCAGTCCCTAGAGAAGGCCATCCTGCTTGATAAAGTGAAAGGGATGGTCTTCAACAAGATGCGTTGACACAGTGGCAGCAACACTGGGACTAAATATGACAATTGTGAAGATGGCACAGGTTCGGGTGGTGCTTCTTTTGTAAATAGATCGCTGTGATTCAGGACCAGCTCAATACTTGATGCAACATCATTGCAGTCATCCCTGTTTTGCTGCACTCCCTCTGAGTAGAAAACTATTCACATATCTCGTCAAAGCTCTGCAGGAGTTCTGCAAATGGATTTTGAGCTTCCAGAATCTAAAATCAGTCATAGACTTCTGCAAACTGGGGTTAGAATTTAAGCTCTCATACAATTTCCTTCTCTGGTCGTGGATTTTATTTTTCACAATCCTTGAACCTTACAGGTCCGTGTGCTTCTTCCATGTGGACTCAGCTGACACTTCTCTTCAATGGCTGCCTCTTTCAACACACAGTTTTAAGACTCCAGATGCTCTTCTTTCTTATAACCAGGCACGCCCTGCTTTCTTCACCACACTGTGCTGTAGCACCCATATCTTGAATTATCACTTCATGAAACCAAGTCTGGAATTGGGCCACATCCTATATTGGGGTTACTGTTTAAGTGTGAGCTCAATATCCATTCTATATCTAAGGTTTATCTATATTCCTGGTTTACTTTACAGACAGCTTTATCAGATACTTGAGAAATAACACAAGTAACCTGCAGGAGAGACTTTGTGTTTCTTATAATATATCATTAAATTAACCAAATGGTATAGAATTTAAAACACTAGGGAGAATAGGAAAATATACGTATGTGGGAATACTTGCTAAAGTACAGAGGTCATTTGCTTAAACAGGTCATTGAACACTAGGAGACACAAGGTGAACACATACAAGGCAAACAATTTTAAAGCACTCATTAAGGCAATACTCTGCTCTAGAACTGAAACACGACAAAAAGCTATGAAAACAGCAAATGCATGTTTGTTTTATGTTGTCAGTTGTTGGACAACTGTCAAAGCAGGAGATTTTGAACCCAACCCAATGATTCCCAAGGCTATGATGGGGGACATACCAGTCATTTGTTTGTCCTCCCTCTCTGGTGTTTCAATTTTAAATCCCCAAGCTAATTTCAATCCCTTTAACCTGACACAGGCAGATAAAGTCCTGTTCCTTTAGAGGGGTTTCCGAGTTGGAGCCTCCTGCTGTTATCTATAAGGAATGCTGTACACCTCAAAAAGGCAAAATCTAACATCCAGGTAGTCTATACCATAAGACCTTGGTTATCATGGACAAAAAGGAAATGGGTCAAAAATGTATGATGAGCAATATAATACAGCGTAGCTTCTCCCCTTGGGTGTATAGACAAGTACTGTTCAGCATTTTCTCCAGTGGCAGGCTGCGTCTCCCTCCCTATTTTACGCTCAGAAGTGAAATCATCTTTGAACCCCTCCTCTGGTCCTTCATGCCTGTTGAGGTTTGCTTTGGGAGAGTGTGTTAAATAGGGATGTTGGAGGTCAACTCTTGCTCCTTCCCCATTCCCTGCTACATGAAACACTGACCCCAGCTTCAGCGAGACTGCCTCTGCAGAACTGACTTTTGAGGTGTTACAAAGGAAGAAGTGATAGGTGCTTTATACTCATTAAACAGATGGGCCCCACAGAGTGACTTGGGAGACCTCATTGAATGATTGCGTCACCTGAGAACAGATGCCAGACTTCATCTGGCTGTTGATCCTTCAGATGCTGAGTGTCAACTACAAGTGCCCTTGGGTTGTAAAAGCTGTAGTTTCTGCCTTGTTTATCTTGGGTGGTTTGCAGGCCCCTAGTGTTCCCTGTGACTGCCCTTCTGTTTACACATGCCCTCCCGGCATTTCTAAACTAACTCCAACGCTGTTGCTGTTCGGCTCTGGAGTTCTCATCACAAAGTCAAAGGTTCAAACCCACCAGCTTTTCTTAAGCAGAAATGTGAGACTTTCTCTTCCCAGAAAAAGGAGCCCTGATATCAGAGTGGCTGCTCATTGGCCTTTGATATGCAAGGTCCACAGTTCAAAACAACCACCTACTGTTTGGGAGAAAGATGGTACTACTGTAAAAGTTTCAGTCTTGGAAGCTCGCCAGAGCAGTTCTACCTTTCCCTGTAAGATTGCTGTGACAGCATCAACTGGTTGCCAGTGAGTTTGGCTTTTTGGTTTGGTTCCCGTAGAGCTGTGAGCCTCAGAGACCTGGTGTGGGGTCACCGTCGTTCGACCTTGACTCCATGGGGCAGTGTTGTTTTGACCACCTCCCAAGATCTCACTAAGAGATGCAACCTCGTGAATGTGGCCAAGTTCAGAGGGTTTTAAATCACCTTGCAACTGCTAAATAGACCATGTGTGGAACTGTACCACACGAAATGTGATACTCTGTATCATGTTGAACAATCAATTTGTAGACAATATTAATTCTAGATCTTCTTTTTCAGAAGAATTTAAACCATGGACAACACACAAAGTAAGTAATATAATAATGTTTATATGTCTTTTGTTCACTTACTTTTATGCTTTATAATGCAATGTCTACCTCATTGTTTTGATTAAGAAGATGTTCATGAATATCTACCACCATACGGTTTCCTTTTAGGAAAAAGCTTTAGAAATCTAGTTCTTTAATTCTTCCCAGCCCGCATCAAGATCCCAATTCTACCTTACAAATCCAGCTCAACCTGAGGATGTACACTGGTTCAGGTAGGAACTGGAAGCACAGGGAATCTAGGACAGATGGCCCCTTCAGTACCAGTGGTGAGAGAGGCCATACCAGGAAGGTAGAAGACAAGTAAGGTAGAAAGGGGGAACCTATCGTAAGAATGTACATATAATCTGCTCCCTGGGGGATGGACAACAGAAGTGGGTGAAGGGAGACATTGGACAGGGTAACACATGACAAATAATAATAATTTATAAATTATCAAGGGTTGGGAAGGAGGAGAAAAAATAAGGAACTGATACTAACAGCTTAAGTAGAAAGCAGATGTTTTGAGAATGATGATGTCAACAAATATGCTTGACACAGTGGATGGATTTGGATGTATGGATTGTGATAAGATTGATAAGGGTTGTACAAGCTCCCAATAAAATGATTAAAAGAAACTTAGAGAAACCTACTAAGAAATTTTAGGCTTATTTGGAAATATATAATTTATGCTCTCTTACATCAAGATTAGTTTTCTCTATATGTTTTATACCACAAATATATATATAAACTTAAATAACTCTCATGTTCCCATATTTTTCTTACAAAAATATAAGTAAAATGGGTATTTAGCAGCATGTAATAAAATACTTCTTTAAAAAAATGTGTGATAGCCAGGCACCATCTAAATTCTCTGCCACATTTTGCTCTAAGCACCCATATCTGTTTGCAGGACCGTGATGTGAGAACTATGGTAACTATTCTTAAGTTGGAGCTAAGATTTAGTGTGAACCCAAAACCCACTTCTAGATCTATGTTTTTAAATTTTTTTAATTTGCTGTAACATGGGATTAATACATGTTATATCAAATGGAATTGTACAATTACTCTCATAATCATATTAGAATCTGTCTCAGAGGTGTTAGGTCAATGGAGGTCACCATCTTGAAACTGTGTCATATGCTTTTCCATTTTTTGGCATATGGAACCCAGGATCGATGAACCTAGAGGGATGCAAGTAGAATAAGAGGCTGCAGTGGGGTTCTGGGGGAAGGAGAGTGCTGTGGTGGAGTTGGAGTTAAACGGAGCTGAGGTCAAGAGTTCATGTAGAAAAAGATTGTCTGGAAGTGATGGTAACAATTGTACAATTCCACTTAACATGATTGAAATAGGAATATGTATTAAATCCCAACTATTACAGAATATGCATAGTTCTGAAGAGAAAACCAATGTGTAGAAGAAAATATCAAAAGCAAATATATTTTTTAAATGAGAAATCTTTATTTTCTATCTTCTTTCTGTTGAGGGAAGCCAAACTATGTTTCTCTCTCCTGCAACGGTGACCTCACTGGAGATAGTAGGTGTTCTTCTGAACTAGTAACCTCAACTTTTCCTCATGAAGATTCATGATCATCTCTTACTGCTGTCTTTCTCTGATTTCATTTCCAAACCCAAATTAAAGCATTTTAAAATGATATAAATTTAGGTGGTTATGCTGTTACCATTTGCTCCAAATTTATGATTCATTGAGTCAATTTTAAAATTTTGTTTTCCCATCAACCTATTTTAAAAAGTTCACGATAGAAAAAAGCATTCAGAAAATTCATGAGAGTGAAAATTGAAAATTTGAAAATCTTCTCTGTTGATGTCATGTCTCCGTGGTTCAAAAACATGGTTTTACGTGTCAGAGAGTGGCCCGTGAAGGCAATGGGAGACCGTGTTGGGCCTGGCGAGCCTCTAGGCTGCACATTTGTGAAGGCAGACAAAGCTCTAAACTCAGAGGACTCCGTAGTACGTGCTCCATGGCTGGCTAAACGTTGTGGAGACCTAGGAAATTTGTGTATAAACCATTTGTGTATAAACAAAGAATGTTTAAGCCATACCAGTAAACACAGAACAAAATGTAATATGGTAGTTTGTAATTAAGTAATTATGGTAATTAAGTCAGCTGTCAGTTTTGAACACAGAAAGAACTCTTACTGATAGTTCCATATGATTCAGCCTTATGAATTTATTTTGTAATATTTTGACACTATAAATATCTCAGTGTTTACATCATTCTGATAACAGTGGCTATACCAAACAACTAATCCACTGGATTCAAGTGGATTCTGACCCACAGTGGTCCTGTGGGACAGAGCACAGCTGCTTCTCAGTGTCTCTGTTACAGTGAGTCTCTGTGGGAGTGGACAACATCTTCCATCCGCGGAGAGACCAGTGGGTTTGAGCAAGTATCACTTCAGTCCACAGACATCTTTCAAATCTCCATAATCCCAGCACTACTGTCTTGGCATCTAACAAATTCCATTGATCTCTTTATTCAAATTCTCCATGTAGTGTCAAAACAGTCTCCTTTCTGTGACTAGCACACTCAAAAGTATGGAAGTGAGTATTCATCCGAATTACTTGGAAAACTAGAAATCTCCCGCTCAACACGGCGGTCTTATTTTACCTAAAAGAGGATGTGTCTGAAATAAGGGTGTACTCTGCAAACTAGCTCTGATAACAGGCGTAGCCTAAGTTAAAAAATCACAGAACTTGTTTCGGTGTTGCCAAAGACCATACAAACATCAATTACCTCACTGGTACTTTATGAAAGCTACGTGGGCTCACCTCCCCTTGTTTTACAGATCCATACATGAGTGCGCCTCAGGCAGGACCACATCTTCCAGCAGGGTACCCCCCTCAGTACCCCCCTGCAGCTTTCCAAGGTAGGTAGTTGAGGATTTTCTTTTTTAATTAAAGAAGAAAAAGCAAATAGATCAATTGTTGATACTCCATAAAGGATAGGTATGTCTCTGAGAGAGATTTCTTTTTATAGTTTTTATGGTTAAAATTCAGGTAATGAAATTTTGGGGACAGCCTAGTTCCTGTTTGTTTCTTTCATTTGAATACCTGTTATTGGGGAGACATAAGTATATTTTCTATAGAGGATAGTGAAAGCGTAAAACAGAGTCAGTAAAAACAATGGTGAATGGTCATTTGCAAATAAAAAGTCACAGAGACACACCCCCAACCCCCCAACCCCGGCTGTCAGTAGATACAAAGTAAAATTGGTTCCTCATTTGTTTGGTGAATTTGTGTCAGTCTAGTGGTGTTTATGATAGTTCCCCAGGGGTGTTTTTGAGCCACATCGTAGCTTGAGTTAAGTGGTCAGTAGTAGCAATGTAAAAGAAAGATCAGAAGCTATGATGGAAGTAACAGAGCTAGAGGAAGTCTCATTTTCATTTTCTACCAATACGGAAGTCTTTACTTCTGTGTCCATGCGGATGCCTGCCCTGTATTTCTGAGAAGAGTCCTTTTCCTTCACAGAAAGGGGTTTTTTGTTTGTTTGAATCAATACATAAAAAAATTCAGAGATTTTTTTTTCCTCCCCTCTGTGAACAAATGCAGTTGTCATAGTTAGGAAAACTGTACAAATGGCTGTGTGCAGGGTGCACCCAGATCTACAAAGAGGATACCCACCCCACATTTTCAGTGACAACCTGCGGCTTTCATGTCAAAGAGAAGCCAGTGTGGGCAGATGGGTGCATCTTGGTTCATCTTTGTGAGTTTCGGAGACATAGTTCTTCACACAGAGTAGAAAGCCTCATCTCCCTCCTGTGGCGCAGCTGGTGGTTTCAAACCACTGACCTTACAGTTCGCAGCCCAACGTGTCACCACTGCGCCACCAGGGCTCCCCGCTTCTTAGTCCTGTTGTAAGGAATTTTGTTTCCTCTGTCTAAACCCTCCCGAAGGCTGTAATGTTTTATCTTCACCCGTAAGTGCTTTCGGCAAGTAAAATCATGTCATCTGCATGTTGTATCTTGTGAATAAGTCTTCCTCCATTCCTGATGCCATGCTCTTCATATCTAGACTGTCGGATTATTGGTTCAGCATCAGATACAATAAATATGGTGAAAAAAAATACAGCACTGACACTCACCTTTTCTGATTTCAAACCACAGAGGATCTCCTTGTTGTTTGAATAACTGCCTACTGATCTATATATGACTCATCTGGTTTGGTTACTAGTGTTCAGGGAGGCTAGTCTCTTCTTGAACTATCTCTATACTCACAGGGGAAATATTCGGGGTTGGACTTTGGCTCTTTAGGCTTCTTTTAATGCTCTTTAGCTTCAACTTCACTGTGAGCCACCGTGCTTTGTCTGACTGATGCCATCTCTTTCCACAGGTGGTCTACTGGATTCCATCCAGTGAGGCGCACCTGTCCAATTCTGACTCCCTAAAGGACAGGGCAGAACTGCCTCCTGAGTGTTGTTTCCAAGGCTTGAGTCTTTATTTCTTCCTCAGAGTGGATGGTGGATTTGAACTGCTGATTGTTGATTAGCAGACCCGTGTGTGCCCCACTACATCATCAGGGACTCTGGAAGAAATCTTAGGGCAGATTCTGTTTTGAGATCTGTGGCTGCTATCACCAAAGTCATCTTTTCTAGCTCGCACACTGTCTTAATTCCTTCCATTTCATCACCACCAATTATTTCCAACTGCTTCATCTTTGTTATTAGTATTTGGTGTATACATATATTGTATTGCATAAAATAATAATATTAAGCAATCTTGCTTGTTGGTTTAGGGATATTGTCTGATTACTAGCAGCCGTTATGTACAAACTGTGATGTACATTCATAGAGGGCTGGCGTTTGGAGAATAATTAACCAATGTGTCATGTTTAAGGATCCCTGGTAGCACAGTGGATGAAGTGCTGGGCTGCTAACCACGAGGTTGGTAGGTCAAATCTACCAGTTGCTCTGCAGGATACAGATGAAGCTGTTTTCTCCCGTGAAGGTTTACAGGCTCAGCTAACCTAAGGAGCAGCTCTGTTCTGTGACAGAGGCTTCTGATTAGTAGGAAGCAGCTAGCTAGCCTGAGCAGTTAGGTTCTATGATATTGCTCATGAGCCTTTTACCCAACGCCATTTGTCTTTTCACTGTGATTATCCAGAACCTTCCAGTCAGAAGTTCTGAACCATTGTTCCCTTTCTTTCATTTTCTGAAGCATTAAGGCACATTTCCATGTGAACAGGCTAAGGCAGTGTGTTCGGCTAGAGAAACAGATGCAGTGACACTCGTGTCGGTGTAAGAAAGAGCTCTAGGTCAAGAAGTCATTGTATGTCGGCAGAACTTCCCAGTCCAAGGCAACTGAAGTCCATCATTCCGATACTGCTCCATGAGTCCCTCTGCAGGCTCACGCAGCCGGAGGCAGGAAGAAGGATGTAGAAGGCAGGAAGATCACAGGCCAGTGGGTGCAAAGTCCTGAGGATACAATGGGCGGTGGTAAATACATCTCCAGGGCTCTGGCAGCCATCAAGCTCAGCCAACCAGAAGATGAGGGAGAGAGCGAGAGGAGGCTCCCAGGAGTGTTCTTATGAGAAGACCATGCCCACAAGGAGGCACGATCCAGTTGTAGCCTGATTGACAGGCTAGACTCTATCCCTTCACTTTTTTTTTTTGGGGGGGGGGGGGTGTGGGGCATCACTGCCCTCTGGTGGTGGGAGTAGGAGGCCCAGCCTCCTTTGCTCCTGTGGAGCCGCTGCTGGAATTGAACCTCCATCCCACGCTGCTGGAATTGAACCTCCATCCCAATGGGACACAGTCCCGCGCACAACCACTACGCCACCGGGGCTCAGCCCAATCCCTTCACTTTTATGTCTTCAAGTTGACATGAAATTATTTAACTACAACAGGCATGAGTTCAATATATTCTTAGAATACCATTTTTTAAAACTAGAAATAGATGTGACACCACAGATAAAATTATCAAAAACTATATGATATATTAAAAACTATAATATAAATATTAACTTCTATATATAAATAGCATAATCCTAGAAAGTTTGATACCTTTTTTTACAAATGACTTTATTTACTGACATGTTAGGACCTCCTGGACCTGCAGGCTACCCTGGCCCCCAGGCTGGCTACCCACCCCCACCCGCTGGATTTTACGGTGCTACCGCAGCTGGCTTTCCTGTGCAGAATCAGCCGGTGTACACTCAGCAGGGAGGCCCTGCGGGAGTGCCATGGATGCCAGCACCCACAGCTCCACTGAACTGTCCCCCTGGACTCGAATACTTATGTCAGGTAATTTTGAGTACATTCAATATTCATAAAAAAATTATCATACGTCCTATTACAAATTAGCAAATGATTGCTTTACGAAAGCTTAAAATACTAAGATAACATTTTTTTACTAAAAGCACACTAATTCATCAAGGTCAATTTCATTTTAAAGCAAAACACAAATGTCCGTGATCTGAGTAGGATGTAATCTTGACTGTAATAGCCAGTGACCTCCAGCCCCCACTGTTCCTCTCATAAATGAATCAAAATTACTGCTGCTGAATCAGCTCCAGCTCCTGACAGCCCCCTACAGAGTTTCCTAAGCCATGAACCTTGACAGGAGCAGACAGCCTTGTGTTTGTCTCACAGAGGGTCGTAGGTTCGAATCATTGAGTCTGCTCACAGTTCAGTGCTTATCTGACAGCACCATGAGAGAGCCTTCTAATAGCCATAATTATAAGAAATCTCAAGAAATAGTCCTTAGTACATGTTTACTATAATACCAATAATATATTGAGCACTCATTTCTAAGCTTTGTCATAAACATATGCTTGTATCCACTAATTTCCTTTTAAGGGAGGCCTAAGTCCTGATGATGCTATGATTTGGTATTGGGCAGCTAACCTAAAGGTCAGTCAGTGGTTCAAACCCACCAGCTGTTCCTTGGAAGGAAAACGAGGCTGTCTGCTTTCTGAAAGCTTCAAAGTCTTAGAAACCCTAGAGAGTGTTGCTATGAGGCATCATCTACTCAATGGTGCCAATTTCGTGACGGCTAGATACCTAGTTATTATTGTTTTAAAGAAAAAGAAATTCAAGTGCAGAGAAATGAAAATAACTTGTCCAAAGCAAACAGTGAAGGATATGGAATGAGCTTCCATTGAAGAGAGTTTGTTTGGGACTCTGCTCCTTGTTTCCTGAAATATGAAGGGAGCATTAAATAAAGCTTGAGCTTTGGAAAGTACCAACACCAGGTCTTGGCACTTTGCTTAACATGCAGCTCATCTTTTTATTGTAATTAATATAATTATATTTTTATTATGCTGTCCTTACTCTTTGGAGGAACCAAACGTAGAAGTGGAAGAAAAATAATCCTGGATTTTGATATTACTTGACTGTGAAAATGAAATCACTTGTATCTGTTCTATAAATAGACCTCTATGACATAAAATCCGTTTTTTTGGTAAATGAAATGCCCCCATTGCACTCAGAATAAATTTAATTATCAAAGAGCAATTAGAGAGTACATATTCCTATGACAGTGTTTTCAGTAGTTTTTTGATCATCCAAGAAAGATGCTAAATTTGATTTTTCTTTTTAAAAGACATAAAACACTAAGGATATCACCTACGACAAATGATGATATCAAGTACACTTCAAAATATTTTTTTAATTATAGAAAATAGCTCTTTAAATAGATTTAAACGTTTTATTTTTTCTTAAGTCTTTTGTAGAAAGAGCATTATTTTCTAACTTATATAGTGATTTTGATATGAGTCGTTTTTATTGTGCATAAGTGGGCTCACAATAGGTAAAAACATTGATTTCTTGAAAACCTTATAGTAGGTTGTTTTCAATGAGAAATACTTTACCATGAGTTTCACCCTATAAAATAACAAACTATTCTTATATAGTAATATTGTAATTTGAATTAATTAGAAATATTTTAAATATAAAATATGGATATTGTATTTAATTTTTAAAATTTTCTCCTAACATTTAAAGCTAATTTTTTTCCCTATAATAGATAGATCAGCTACTGATTCATCAGCAAATTGAACTTCTGGAAGGTATGTATTCATTCTGTTGACCATATTTCTAGAAATGTAAGATGTTATGACTAAAGGTTTGCCACCTCCAATAAAACACTCTTTCCAAGGCAAGAAGAGCAAATCTCATTATTAACAAATGTCTTTCTACACTAAAATGAAATGATAGAGATTTCTGAAAACAGTGTTGAATAACAGAAGATCATTATCACTGGGTATCTGTCCTCCCGATAAAGTTAGTCAGATGCTTACGTGCAAGTTCAACTTGAACCCAAGGAAAATAAAAACAAGTCTGCCATGGGAAAAGTATAGTCAGAATGCTCTTTTGAAGCTAGGATGGCAAGACTCCATCTGTCGCTCATGCTTTGGAGAAGCATTTGGGAGAGCCCAACCCCTGGAGAGAAAGAAAGACACCTTGTTTAATAAAGCAGAGGGCTAGCAAAAAAAGGGGAAGTTCCTTAGTGCAGTGGGTTGACACAATGACTGCAGCAATAGACTCCAGCAATAGCCGTCCAGTGGGGATAGCACAATCATTCATGTATGGCGTCACTATAAGAAGAGTGTCTTAACCCCTTCAGGCAGATTATGTAACATTTGCCAAGCCGCTGAGCATTTTTTTTTTCCACAACAGGGGCAAATCTGTGAAGGGAGCTTGGAACTCTTGAGGAGTGCTGTGATTGGGACCTGCCCATGGAGTTTGAATTAAGACCCCCCACCTACACTGAGGCTGATTGAATCCCTCAGTGGTAGTGGCCACGTGGCAGCACTTAAGCCCCAGAGGCATGTTGGGTGTGGCTATTGTGGTGCACAGAATCCTCAGACCCATATGGATTTATGGTGTTGGCTGTTTAAAGATGGTGCTCCTGGGAGTGAAACAGATGGGACACCTATTAACTATTTATGTATCTATATGTGGAAGAATTCTAAGTCAACAAATATCAGTTTCAATTATATTTCCAGAATAGAGAATCCAACCCTTCAATCAGTTCCCATACGTTAGGCACTTTACAGACCCACAACACATTTCTTTCTTTCTTTTTTTAATCATTTTATTGGGGACTCATCCATCACTTATTGCAATACATATCACAATCCCATATACTGTGTCAAGTCCCTTCACCTGCGTACTGCTTTGATCATTCTCCAAATCTCTGCTTTTCCTTTTGAGCCCTTAATTTTAGCTTCTCATCCCTTTCCCTCCCTGTTCCCCCTATCTTACCACCCCTCATTACTTTATAAACTATTACTTTGTCATATCTTACATTGCCTGACATCTCCCCTTGCCCACTCCTCCGATGACATCATTATTTTTAAGTTTGTAATTCCTAGCATAGTAAATCGTTGATTGTCTGGCACAAACCCTATCAGTTCCCTTTAACTAACTCGTGCCTATTATATCAATCTTTATACATTCCATTTCATTTTGACCACTTTCAATCTTCCTGCTATCATATTTTTTTTAAATATAGATTTTATTGGGGGCTCTTATAGCTCTTATAACATTCAATACATCATTTGTATTAGGCATATTCGTACATATGTTGCTATATTCATTTCCAAATATTTTCTACTTGAGCCCTTGGTACAAGTTCCTCTGTCCCCCTTTCCTCCAGTTTGTTTTTTTTTAATTCCAACTCCCCATATTTCCTCACCCCCGTGAACTCCTAATAATATACAAATTGTTATTACCTTTTCCTATCATATACTGTCCAATGTGTCACCCACCCCCCCTGTTGTCTGCACCGCAGAAAAGAGGTCATATTTATTTTTCCCCCTTTCTACTCCACCATCCCTCCACCCTCCTAGCATCACCACTCCACTGGTCCTGAGGGATCATCTATCTTAAATTCCCCATGTTTCCGACTCCAGTATGCATCCCCTGGTCTAGCTGAATCTGCCGGGTAGAATTGAGTTCATGATAGTGGGTGGGAGAAAGCATTTGAGAACCAGAGGAAAGTTGCACATTTCACTGTTACTACACTGTACACAGGCTCATCTCCTCACTGCAACCCCTCTGTAAGAGGATGTCGCTTCACTTATTGATGGGCTTTGGGTCCCCAATCCGCACTCCCCCTCATTTATAATGATATATGTTTTAGTTCTTTGATGCTTGATACCCAATCCCTTTGACACCTTGTGGTCACATAGGCTGGTGTGTTTCTTCCTTGTAGGCTTGCTTCTGAGCTGGATGGCTGCTTGTTTACTTTCAATCCTTTAAGACCCCAAACACTACATCTTTTGATAGCTGGGCACCATCAGCTTTCTTCACCACATTTGCTTAGGCACATATTTGTCATCAGCGATCATATCAAGAAAGTGAGCATATAATGTTAGGATTATTCTTGAAACCTTATAATTGATCCCTTTGACACCTCTTGGTCCCACAAGCTGGTGTGCTTCTTCCATGTGGGCTTTGTTGCTTCTGAGCTGGATGGCTGCTTGTTTCCTTTCAAGCCTTTCAGATCTCAGAAGCTATGTCTTTTGATAGCCAAGCACCATCAGCTTTCTTCACCACATTTGCTTATGCACACATTTGTTTTCAGTGATCGTGTCGGGGACGTGCATATCATGGGATACCAATTCAATAGAACAAAATGTTCTTGCACTGTGAAGGACTTGAGTGGAGGTCCAAAGCCCATCAGCTGTCCTAATATTAACCCTCTAAGTATAGGCACGTTTATCTATTTCCCCATCATCATATATAAATATATGCCACTATGTACATGCCTGTATGTAAACCTCTATAAATGCCCCTTACTCCCCACTTCTTTCCTCTATTTCCTTATACCTCCTTCCACCCCACTATCATGCTCAACCTCCATTTGGGTTTCAATATTTTCTCTCTCTGATCAATCCCTATCGGGCCTCCCATACCCACCCCACCACCAACCCTAAACCACCCATCACCTGATCTCACCACACTATTAAACTCGGCTCTTTTGGTCTTTCTCCCCAAAGATATTCTTTAAAACATGACTATTTGTGTAGGGAAAAGACAATAATCTGATTTTTCAGTTATTCCATGTCACTGGCTCTCAGTTGGCACTAATTCCTGGAGACCCAAAATGATTTAAAGACACCCACAAGTCAGGACCATGGTGTGTGTGTGCTGGGGGCGGGGAGGGGGGGGTTGCAGGCAAATGAAGGTCAGGTTATTAATAGTCATAGTTTAGTTCCTTCTCGGCAGTGGATGCTACTGGGGCCACAAACCCCACTGGGTAGTCCTCTACCCACTAACAGAATGTGAAATTGGAATAGGCATACGCACTAATGAGCAGAACCCTCACATTGGGTCGCCGACATATGGAATAAAGTATGTTATAGCAAGTAAAGCCAAGATGAAGCCATTGCAACTGGATTTCTCAAGGCAATCACAAGTGTCTGAAGGATTTGCAGAGGTTAGTGTCACCATAAAGGACCTGAAGAATTCAGGAGTAGTGATTTTCACCTGCTCTTACTATTTGGCTTGTGCAAAAAAAAAAAAAAAGGATGAATCTTAGAGAATGATAGCAGGTCACTATAAACTTAACCAATCGGTGACACTGATTGCAGATGCTGTTCCAGATGTTGTTTCATTGCCTTAGCTGGTTTTGCGTCTCTCATGACCCAGCCTCATCATCAGGCACACCCACAGCACTGCAGCAGCAAAGGCTCCCTTTCTGACATGACTTTATGGAATTAGAAAGAGCTGAATTGGAGTTTCTGGTCTCACTTGGAAACTTGTAATTTCTCTCATTTAATACTAGTTCATTTCTTTTGCCTTGTTTCTCTCTGTGGCCATTAGCTTTCCTTTCTTCTTATGCTCTGCTCACTGCCATCGAAAAGGTGTGCACTGGAGAGCATGCTAGCCCTTGAACTTGGCCAAATTGCTTTTCTCCTTTTGGACGAGAGGCCATAGCTGAAAACATGCTATGTCTGCTCCTTGGTTAGCCAGGAAGCACCTGAGTATGATACCTCTTTGTGTTCCATGGAGCTGGAGATAA
Source organism: Nesogale talazaci (assembly GCA_004026705.1). Classification (NCBI taxonomy): domain Eukaryota; kingdom Metazoa; phylum Chordata; class Mammalia; order Afrosoricida; family Tenrecidae; genus Nesogale; species Nesogale talazaci. Next base: position 27,036 of record PVJH01015604.1, on the reverse strand, counting down.
CCGGAGCAGCACCACATGCCACGCCTTTATGTCAGTGGGGACAGAAAGAACTACCCAAAACCATAGAGTAAATTGGGTCCGCATAAACAGTAGAAGTGCTTCACAGTGAACTGAAGAAGGCCCTGACTTCTGAGTAAAGTGTTTTTTCATCAAGCTGCTCAGCATTAAGGTCTTCTAGAAGGGATCGATAGCATTTTCTGATGAACCAGGGTCTCCTTTCTTCCCGAAACGCACAGATCATGTTGCTGTGTCATGTTGGGGTTTACACTGAATAATAAGCACCTGAAACCTGAAAATTAAAAGTTGTACATCTTGGTACTGTGGTATCTTAGAAGAGTTCAGTATTTTTTAAATAATGCTGATTATTGTTTCCCCTCTTTTTTTTTAATTTTTTAGTCCTAACAGGTTTTGAAACCAATAACAAATATGAAATTAAGAACAGCCTTGGACAGAGGGTTTACTTTGCAGTCGAGGATACTGATTGCTGTACCCGGAATTGCTGTGGGCCTGGTAGACCTTTTACCATGAAGATTCTTGACAATATGGGCCGAGAAGTCATGCTGCTGGATAGGCCACTAAGATGTAGCTCCTGTTGTTGCCCCTGCTGTCTTCAGGAGGTTGGTGAGGATTATCACACAGTCTGTAAAGCAGATATCCTTGAGTCTAGACCCTTTTTAAACTTTTATAATCAACTGAGATTTAGGGAAAATGATCCATGAACTCTTGGTTTCATCTTTAGAATGAGTTTTAAGGGAAAGAAGGCAGGTGAAAAAACAGCTATTTCCTTTAACCCCCAAGCTGTGATTATGACAGGGTTGAACTTCCATTTAGGGGTCAGTCTTCTTGATACCCAGGGATAGTTAAGGGAGCCGAGGGTATGAGTTAATTTCCTCACCAGAAACACCCATTAGAGGCCTGGTCAAATCCAAGGGATGCAATCATTTATTGTGTATAACAAGTTCATCCTGTAATTTTGTTTCCCTGGCCAGCCTCCTGAAGAATGAGTCTTGGAGAGACCCTTTATGAAAACTGTCAACTCCTGTTAAAAAAAGGAGTTTCCCTGTTAAAAAAAAAGAGAAAAGAAAGAACCCTCTATTGTAGTAGTAAGACTTCTAGTTGGGATACATTCAGCTTCTGAAGGAATAGCTACCTTTCTGGTACATCCTGTTTGACAGCACCTGCCTAGAAAATGTAGGCATCAGAAGAGAAGCAATGAGTGCACTGTGAGGAAAGGTGAGTCTTTTGCTCAGACCACCTCAGGGACTTCACAACAGCCCTACTTGGCCACACTATGAAAACATGGAACAGAGGTACAGACATATGAATTCTTAGATGTCTATGCACTTGTTGTGGGGGGATGACAAGCTATTCATCATGGACCCCTCTGTTTTTCCATTACTTTTAGAGTAGGTAGCATAATGGTGTGTTGGGAATATCCATAGTTTGGTATAGGGACTCTCTTTCTATGTACATCGATGGCACATTAACATACATTCTAAAACTGGCTTAGTGAAGGGCCCTGTGCAATCTTTCCTTATATTTGGGGGAACTGGGGTACTTTCAAGGTCATGCAGACCCAGGAAAATCATAATTTGCAGTAAATGCTTTAATGTGCATGTAGTTCTTCGAATAGTACCATTGTCTTAAGAAAACATTCAATAAGGGCTGAGCCTCGGTGACGTAGTGGTTGTGCACGAGACTGCGGCCCACTGGGACGGAGGTTCAATTCCAGCAGTGGGGCTGGGCCTCCTACTCCCACCACCGGAGAGCAGTGATGCCCCCCCCCAAAAAAAAAGAAAAAAAAAGAAAATATTCAATAAATGGGAGCTACTACTAGATTTGTTTTTATTGCTGTTGTTTATTAGTATTACAATGGGGTTTTTCTCCCCTTTTGCAGATAGAAATTCAAGCACCTCCTGGTGTTCCGGTAGGTTATGTTATTCAGACTTGGCACCCTTGTCTGCCAAAGTTTACCATTCAGAATGAGAAGAGAGAAGATGTACTAAAAATCTCTGGCCCATGTGTTGTATGCAGCTGCTGTGGAGATGTGGACTTTGAGGTAACAGATGTGATCATGTCATGTTATCTGTTAATGTGATAAAATAGGATTTGCTTTCCAAATTTAAAAAGTCTATCAATCCCTAGGATGTGACAGATGGAAGTTAATATCTATGCACTCAGACTTCAAAAGGAGATGTGCTTTTTTAATTAACTTTGGTCAGAGAAGCTATTACTGCCCTGATTAAATGTCTCTGGAGAGTTTGTTAAATAGCAAAAAGAGAGAGAGAAACTGGGCATGAAGTCAAATATGCATAGGCAAATTTTAGCCAACAGTTTGGTGGTTCGGACCCCCAGGCTGCTCCATGGGAGGAAGATAGGCCAATTAGCTTCCCTAAAAAGCATTCCCTTGGGAATGTTGTGGGGAACAGACTGCTCTGGGGCAGGTGGGGGGGGGGGTGGTATTCAACTTGAATTCTTCAGTGGAGTCATTGAATGGGTTCTTATCACAGATCATCAACTTGTCGCCAGCCAGGAAAGGCTTCACCTTTGCCCTGCCCTACAAGGCTTCCTGAAATGCTATGATGGCACTTGTTAGCAGATAAGACACTTCCATATACAGGATTTGAATTCATCTGGTTTGTGTAATAATTGTTCCTAAGAAGCCACCAAGCCAACTCTGTGGCTTAAACCAAAGCCTCCTCTTGGTTATAGGCTCTCAATTCATCAGCTCAGCTTGGATGGTGGCTCTGCTGTCGTCACAGGGCAGGTTCAGGTCTGTGTCTGGGCTGCCCATGACTGAAGCTACCTCGGTCATGGTTTCGATGGTCTTCAAACTAAGTGGCCAGCCACATTTAAGAGCTCTGTTCACATCACATCTATGGCAAGTCACCAAGCCAAGTAATCAGAGGAATATTTGACGAACAGCAACCCTTGCTATGAGAGAGCTTCCCATCAGTTGATTTCCGCCTCCCCTCTGCCTGCACCCAAATCACAGAGTTGCCTGCTTTGGGCTGCCTGTGTTTATGGAGCGCATCCCAACAGAAAGCAGGTATCACTTGCACACGGCGCCTTGTGCGAATTCACAATGGACACCTTTTCCCCCATGACTGGGGATCTAGTCCTGGGCGCAATCAGTTACGATGACCCTGGACTTTCCTGAGCCAGAAGTTTCCTCTGAGCTCTTTCATACTCCCTCTCCTTTTTATCTCTGTGCTGTTGGTCTCAGACCTCCCACTGAGTGTCCTTCCCTCCAAACTGCCAGCTCCCTCAGCCCCTCCCCAAAAGGAAATAACTCTCTCTTCCCCAACTGAATGAAAAAGAGAGGATGTTATCCAGTGAACTCTGACACGGTGACCCAGCGCTTCCTGTGTCAACCCTCAGTTCACGCCCCCACACTGTGGGCCTCCGGCCCAGTCACACGGAGTCATGTGCTGCCTCGAAATTTCCCCAAAGAAGCATTTTAGATTTTCATCCTTTTGTGCTATCGGCCCTGATGTAAATAGTGATAATCTCTTAAGTATTTTAGAAAAAGCTACTTGCACATAACTTCTCCTTAGTAATCAAGGAGTTTTTGCATATGCTTATAAAAAGTACAGGAACCTGTGTAGAGCGCAGAGGAGTCCCAGTGGTCTAGTGGTTACATGCTGGCCTGGAACCCATTAGGTCCAAAGTTTGAAACAACCGACTGTTCCACAGAAGGTGGGATTTTTCTACTCCCGCAAACAGTTCCTGTCTCGGAAACTCACAGTGGGAGTTCTGCCCTGTCCCAGAGGGCCACCATGAGTCTGCACTGACTCAAGACGGAATGTATCTTTCGCGAGAGGAAAACTATGGGGCCTCCATGGGACACGTCTTATTGGTACAGTGTTGGTTTTATTTGACTGCAGCTTCGACTTGTGAATTGTTTTCTCGAATTATTTAAAACTGTGTCCCATGTCTCCCAACGTAGATCAAATCCCTGGATGAAGAAACTGTGGTGGGCAAACTCTCCAAGCACTGGACGGGGTTTGTAAAAGAGGCCTTTACAGATGCAGACAACTTTGGGATCCAGTTCCCACTGGACCTGGATGTTAACATGAAAGCGGTGATGCTGGGCGCGTGTTTCCTCATTGTAAGTCCATTCTCCTTCCTCTTGGCGACCGATGTTTTTCTAGTGGGCCAAAAGGATTTAGAAAATTGTAGATTTTTTTTAAGTGACCTTCTGAAAGAGATCCCCTTTAATTTTTACTTCAAAATTCTATTGGATGCTGCTACCCTACATGTACAAATAGCCAGCTTCTGTCTGCATAGTCTGCAAAATTCTTGGCCAGAGAAGGACGTCTAATCTTGCATTGCATATGGGTTTTGAGTGGGTTTGATCTGCAGGAGAAAACTTGAATACAAAAGGGTTAGCCGAAGCTAGGGAGCAGGGGTCCCTGCAGTAATGACACTCCAGGATGCTGGACTTTATTAGGGGCTTAAATACATTCCCTGCACACAGCCTGCAACACATGGCAGAGTTGCACACAGACAGTTCACAATGTGAAGCTTTACAAAGAAGCATGAACACATCGGCCAAGTTATTCATAGATGAGAGGGGAGCATGAGGTGGGGCACAGGAATGGAGGTTTGCAGACTTCGGCCTTCTGCGGCTGTCGTCCAGGAACAGGAGGCACGTGTCCTTTCATCTCAGGACCCCTAGGACTGGGCCATCAGCATCTTCCCACGGGCCCTGAGCCAGCGGGGAAGGTAGGGGTCCTGCTCTATCCACCTAAGGAGGAAACAGCTTTCTCCCCACCCTGCTGTGTTCAGGAGAGGCGCTGGTCTTGTTGTTACTGTTTTTAAACAAAACCAGTGCATTGAAACATTCCTATTTGGGATTTCTAGCTGCACATATAAAGGCCCCTTGATCCCCTCAACATAGCAGCTGGCCGCTCAGAGACTTCCAGACTTTCCCTCCGTCTGAACTGCCTTCACGACACCCTCCAGTCTGAGCGATGTGTGAAACCACTCTTGTCTCAGGCAAGCGCTCAGCTTATGGTCGCTGACGAGAGGGCTAGGGCAGTGGGAGTGCAGAGCGTCCTTGTTCTACTCCGCCTCCAGGTGCTTCGATGTCTCTCACCAAGCAGAAAGCCATTTAGGGGACCTCACTGTGTAGATCCGAGCGACTCATGAGTTTAGGTGATAATTATCACTCAGTGGGTCTTTCTGATCTGAGTTGCCTCATTAATAATCTGTTAGATAGGAGTGACCTGGAGTTCTTTGATCCTTTTAGAGAAAAGACAGTCCTGTCATCGGAGAAAGGATAGGTGGGAAAAATTCTCATTTAGAATCTGAGGACGTGGTGTGGTGGCCACGGGCAGATGTGAAGGAAAGGAAGTGAAAGATGATGACGAGTATTTTGTGGGGAAAAAAGTGAAATCTAGAGAAATTCTCAGAGAACTCACTTACCTCATGTAAGTATCAATAAATGTATAGAATTGTTGGATTGCCTTTCTAATATGTTGCATTAAGTGTCAGTAAATTCATTCTAACCTCCGAGCATCCCTGTGTACCACAGAATGACACAGTGCCTGGTCCTGTGTTCTTCCTCATTGACATCTGTTTGAGGCCATTGTTGCTGCCACTGTGTCAAAGAAAATGCACACTTGAAGCCACAACTTAGCTAACAATTATAAATTTCCTCACATAGACTTATTGCATTTAATTTTTCTTGCTTCACAGATAATGTTACTGTGTTTCATCAAATACATTGGTATTTCTGCATCTGAAACCTTATCTGAGTTTTGTAAACTGCTGCTTAAAACTCATTCCTCTATTTTTGTTTTTCTTTAGGACTTCATGTTTTTTGAAAAGAGTGGAGGCCAGGAACAGCGAGCAGGAGTTTGGTAGTGGATTAAAGAAAGCGTCCTCAAAAAATTTCACGTCCACGTATTTCTTGAGTATATCCAAATAGACAAATCAGCTCTTTTTTCAACATTAAAATTATATGCAATGTATGAATTATATGTAATGCATGAATGCCCTAAGCTTCAAGTATAGATTTTCAATGTTTCAAATTATAGAGTTTATTTTTCTGTATTACTGGTTTATAAGTGCCTTTATACATTTCTTTGAATCTTTTAAGTGTGTGATTAAAAAGCTTCTTTGAGTTATAACTGCTGGTGTATTTTTCATTTTAACAGCAATGCTTAAAAAATTATCACTTAAATAGTTTTATGTACAAGGTTATTGTTTAATTAAGTACAATTACAATTTATATCATATAATAGTATTTGACAATGTTGTATATTCAAGAAAGTTAAAAATTAAGTTTTCTCATTTACCATTCTTTTTCCACTCTACAGTGAATTGCAATATAGTCAAATTCTTTAAACTATTTGGCTGGTATATGCTTTTCATATGAACTAGATAATCAACTACCTAAAACAAATAAAAACATTGTTTTTCCAAGAGAAATATATATTTTGAATACTTGCTTGCTTGAAATCTGGGGTATTGTTGTATTTTTGAAGTAATTATTTGCATATAGAAAGATTATCTTGCATAGTGCCAGATTACCAGGTGTCAATGGTCAATGAAATAGAATGAAAAATACATATATATATATATGTGTGTGTGTGTGTGTGTGTGTGTCTTCAGAGAATGTCAGTTTCAGTAACCACACCCCTGAAATTAAAAGTTACTTATTGAATAATCCTTTACATATGAGACTTTCAGTTTTAAGCCAACTGAACACTCCATTCAGATGATATTCTGAATCCTGCACATTTTGACACCTTTCCCTTTCAAACATCCATTAAAAAGAGCAATAGGAAAATCATTTATCGGGCTGCAATGATGGTTATCATAAAATGTGATTTTTTTTATGTTTTGAGAGAAAGGATGAATAATTCACACATTATTCATGCAAAATAAAAAATGTGCTTAGGAAAAGGCAAAAGGGAGGGGAGGGACTGGCTATCTTTCCTCTTCAACTCCAGCAACCTCTACTTGTGGTGAACGTTAGCAATAGCAAGTAGCAGCCTGGCACTGACCTCTCATGGAAACAGGAGATGCTGAAGAATTACAGGGAGAGAGAGAGAGAGAGAGACGTCCAGACTGCCTTCCTGTAGTCTAAATAATTCACCACGTGTGCCAGATTCCTGTAATGATGTGGCAGAACCTCTTGCTCACTTCAGGTCACCATTGATAGAGAGAGTGCCAACTGAAGTAGAGATGCTTGATAGTCGCATAAAAGTGACATTAGTTGGGTTAATTAGAGAAGTGGCTTTTGTGTTAACCATCATCAGATACCACAACCAACCCAGGAATGAGACTGGAAGTGTTGTTGACATTTTTGTGATAGATTCACTTTTGTTCTATTTCTGATCTCCTTCCTCCTAGTCTTGAGTCTGGTTAAACAAAGCAAAACTACAACTGTTAGAGGAAATGTAAGCATGAAACCATTATCTGTAGAACACATCCAAGTTCAAATACTAGACAGCTCTTGTCTGGGTTGGCCTTCTTTTTAATCTCTCAAATTTATAATATCTGGGGCTGAGCCCCGATGGCATAGTGGTTGAGTGCAGGACTGCGGCCCATGGGTTTGGCAGTTCAAATCCAGCAGCGGCTCTCCAGGAGCAAGGCTGGATAGCTCCCATGGGCAGTGATCCCCCAAAAACAAAGCAAAACAAAATTTATAATATCTGTTACAATGGCTACATAAACACAAAATTCATGATTAAAAGGTTTATTAAAGAAGCAAAGTCTGTGAGAAATGCTCAGGGTAGATTTTACTGGGACTTGTTACAAAGTTTTCAGGCCTGCTAGTAAATACCATTCTGCTTCAATCTCAAACTCAAGCCTGAGTCAGTAGCCCAGCTCCCTAAATCCAGTGCCCTGAGGCACCCTACTCCATGAAGTCAGCCTCAGGCCACTTCTATGAGTCAGTAGATTCAGCTTCCCCAATCAAGTGCCCAGACACACCCCATACCACAAGCCAGCCAATTCCAAAAGCACTCAAGGTGCTCCATGAATTGGGAAGTCCCTTACTCTTTCATGCTCTGGCTCCTGGTTCTGCTGCTGTTGCTCTTCTGATGGTACAGATGTAGGAAATTCATCCTGCAGGGACTGAGCTTGTGACAATTTCATGTCAACTGACAAATAAGGATAAAGAGGTGGAGTCTAGCCTGTCAGATGATCCCTCATTGTTTGTGTGGTCTCATGAGGATTATAGGACCTACCCTCTGGCGAGGGAACAACACCCTGCTTCTCCTTCCTGTTGACAAGTCACTTGGACACCCAAGCTTGAGTCAGTGCTGTGATGCTTCCACCACCACTGCATCAACAAAACTTTCTACCTACCAGCCTGTGATGTTCTTGCATTTGCCATCATTGCATGTGTTGTGTAAGTCTGAAGAGGGATTTATAGACTGGTATCAGGCATATGGGTTAATATGGGACTTACAGCCTTGACCTCAACTGAGTTGGATTGTTAATATACAATTACTCTTTGATAGAAAGCTAACACTTATACACATATGAATGTCTGGATTTGTTCCTCTATAGTAAAGAGGAAGTGCTCCACTCCTGGCTCATGCTGGTAATATGATCTCACCTCCTGTTCTCAGAGGGCTAATTTTACACACAGCAACATCAAACTCAGCTTCTATTTATTCACAATATGACTCCTAGAAAAATTAAGTGAGAAACAAATGTATTTGCACTCAATATGGACTATAGTCTAAAAGAGTAGGTTAACTATTTATCAAAGGAAAGCAATGAGAATAACTTACTGGTTATTAGTAATAAAACAAGTGTTGCCTGCCTACAATGTGGCAGATATTGTGAAGCAATAGACAAAGTATCTTTCTATTTAACATTTTTCTTATATCATCAATAAGGTTTAATCAAATTCAGCACTCTATTAGCAATCATATAAGAGATGTTGGGGGGATGTACTTAGGGTATCTTCCTGTGCTGATTCTACTTTGCTACTGTCCTATAGGATGGGGTCATCTTTTAGACTATGGTCTTCAGGGAGAGGAGCCCTGGGTTAAGCACTGTGTTGCTAAGGGAAAGATTGGTTGGTTGAACCTTCTAACCACTATGAAAGAGTTGAGGTAGTCATCTTCCTTTGCTAAAGATACACAATCGTGGAAACGATGGGTCAATTCTACCTAGGCGGTCCGAAAGTGTTGCTATGAGTTGGCATTGACTGGCCAGCAGTGGGTTTGTGGTTAGGTTTTGTTGTCTGTTTGTTTTGCCATGGGGGAGAGACTTTGCCACTGCAAGGATCCTTCCCCAAATGATGTTGCAGCTTTCAGAGATAAGATGCTGTAGGTCTATTTAGAAGAAAGGCACAACTTTGCGCTTTTTGTTTTTAATCCTAAAGAGAGCAAAGAAAACTCGCATATTATAGTGCATCTTTCTGTACACCACTTCCCAGAATTTGGCTTCTAACTAACTTTCTCCACTCAAAGGAATTGAGGAAATAGCTACTCACAAAGATGAAGTAGGTAAAGTACAAGATGATTCTCAACCGCTGAGAAAGTGAGAGTGTTCAAAGAATGATTCTGACATATCAAAAGGAGGAAGCTGTTCGATTTCTCTCTGGTGAGAGAGCTGTACCTCTCACACTGAAGCCTGGTCTGTGATCCAGGTGAGTTTTTATGAAAGTTAGAAGCAGTTTCAGTATTACAATCAATGGAACATAAGCCTGACAGAGACCGCAGGCAGAGAGAGAGAGGCAGAGAAAAAACTTTGAGCCATTATAGGGCCTCCATTGGGAAGCATGGTGGATGATACTGGTTGGCCCCACTGGCCGAATGAAATTCACATAGCTGAGATGGGTCAATTCAGGTTTACCGGACACCTGGGTGTACCATCCCCCCTTCCTGGCTGGGAGCTTGAACCTAACAGAACCAGCTTAAAACGGCTCCCATCAGAAAAGTGATCACAATAAATAATTATAGTATGAATAGAGATATATTATTCATAAGATGTTATGAATCCATACTAATATTCACCAATACATTTAAAAGATCAAAGGCTAGGGAGGATTAAGATAAATAGACTTTACTTTTACTTTTACTTTTTCATGAAGTCCTTTCTTTTACAAATGGGAGAAGATCAAGTTATACAATCATAGCCCAGTAGCAACTACTATATATAACCAAATAATCGTAGAGAACATAATAACCGGATTTGGGGCTTTGTCAATTCATTTGTGTTAACCAAGTCCTGAAATGGTCGTGGGAAACAGGACCTGAAAGCAACGTTTGCAGCTAATCTCAATACTCATAACCACAGGGCTTGGCAAGCCAGCACTATTGTTACCAGAAAAACTATAGTTAGACAATTGATGGACGCCAGGAATACACATTCTCCAGGTACAAAGGTTTCTCCACAATTACCCTCCATTAAAATGCTAACGCATATCAATGGCCACTTGCTTACTTTCAAGTCCTTAAGACCCCAGATGCTACATCCTTTGATGGCCAGGCACCATTAGCTTTCTACACCACTTTTGCTTATTCACACATTTGTCTTCAGTGACCATGTCAGAAAGGTGAACATCCTGGAATGCCAATTTAACAGAAAAAAGTGTTCTTGCATTGAGGAAGTAGAGTGGAGATCCAATGCTCATCTACTGTCTTAGTACTAACCCTGTAAGTATATGCACATAGATCTATTTCCCCATCATCATATATAAGTATATTTACCTATGTACATTCCTGTAGTTGGACCTCTAGCTCAGAAGCAACAAAGTCCACATGGAAAAATCACACCAGCCTGTGTGACCACAAGGTGTCAAAGGGATCACTTATCAGGCTTCAAGGCTCCTTCTGTTAATGTACGGCCTACCTAGACGCTGGTAGGGTGCCTTACTATATCACCCCATTGTTAAAAAACCAGAGAATGCTCTTTCCCCGATATTGAAAATTAGTTCGCTGTGCCTCACAATTCTATCTCCTTTTTTCTATGATCGCACCACTGTCTCCTTAGGATCCCATTTGTCTGAGGGACTGGACCCCACAAGCAGGCATTTCCTGAGAACCCACAACAGATTGAGTACCTGACAGTCTGCAAGAGTGTTTGGGTGAGAGGTGTTGGTGAGGAAAGAAGAAAGAGTGATTTCTTTCCCTCACAATATAGTAACACATAGGGGAAGCTCATCATTCTAGCCAGCAAAGGCAGCAACTTTTGGACAAACAAAGCGAGTGTCCTCCTGTCATGGGATCGGGTCAAAGAAGATGACTACAATGTCCAACTAGAATTATTTGAAGTCTTCATTGTTTGATCAGAGTAGGCCAGAACTACAGTGTAGGTGTTCAAAAGGAAATTTTCACCAGGCTGTGGTGCAATCTTCCTGGGCCAAGCCTCTTTTATATTATTCAGTGAGGGTAGAATTCAGAAAGCATATAGAAAAACCAGTTCAAATATATATCATCTCTCACTAAGTAGTATTGACAGAAGTTAAACAAAAGTATATTTAGGTAAAGGTTCAGACACCTTCTTTTGTGATCCCATGCCAGGATTTTTTCTTCAGCTTGTCCTCCAAGCTGAGGTGGGAAGTGAACACTCCTGTCCCTGAGGGAAAGACAGCATCTCTGCATAAGGAGCAAGGGGTCATTTGAACAGGAATTGCTCTAAGGGCACTTTACAAGCTGACATTCCATGGTGCTGTTAAACAGATTTCCCCAGACCGGTCAGAGAAAGTGGGGAAGATGCCCCCTTCCAAGTGTCCACCTGACAGTGCTGCTTAAATGTGGTAATAAGAGCTTGCCTATTTTACTCCTTATGGGGCAAATTTCCCTACAGGGCTGGGTTGGGGGGAAGTGTGGAATGTTGCTTCTGTGGTCCTCTGCTAGCTAGGAAAGTAGTCCCTCATTCAGCTCATCCTTCCCTCCTTCTGCGCTCCAGAAAACTAAGTGCTTTTGGCTTGAGGGGAAGGGGGAGAACTCAGGAAGGATCAGAGATCTTTGAGAAAGTTGAGGGGGCATATATAGGGTTTGGGACACAGAGTTAAGGTAGGGTGAATTGGGACAGCCAAAAAAGAGGTTAGTGACTGCCCCTGTCTAAGGTACAATAGCCATACTTGTCCCAAGAAGAGCCACAGATAAGAGGCTATTGGGAGACTTTGCAGCTCCAGGAGGAAGATCTGTGTAGGTAATGGAACAGATGAGTGTCCTCCTGGATTTTGAATGCTCTGGCTTTTCCTTTCAGGATCCTTTCAGGATCAGATTGCCAAATCATTTTTCTTAATTTCCTCTGATATTAGCTGCACCACAAGCAAGGAAATTAACTTCAAAAAACTCTTAAAATTATTAATAGTAAAAAAAATCACACTTTAAAACAAAAGGTCATACTTTTGTCAATTTGAGACAATCAAATTTCAATCTACTTTTAATAATTATAAATGGTAAAAATATCATACTGTTCTCAATTTGAGGCTTAAGAGGGAAGGGTGGAGTTTAGCCTGTTGTATGTGTTTTGTGACTTTATATATTGGTATCAGACATATGGGCCAATACCAAACTTAAGGACTTGATCTGGACTGGGTTGGATGTTTCCTCAATAACCAATTACTCTTATATATAAAACACTTTTTTATACATATGCGAGTGGCTATGAATTTATTTCTCTAGTCTACCCAGACTAGAAAAATTGCCAGCATGTTTTGCATGGTTTCTCAAGTGGGTAATACCTCGGTTCTTGGCTTTGCATGATGAAACACTCAGGAGAAGTTTCAGGTGTTACAGTCTCAAAAGGGTACCTGCTATCCCATCCCTGGGAGGCTTGTGTCATCATGCGGAAGGTAAGCTGGAGTTCACAGTCAGGCACAAACAACCACATGGAAAAGAGCACCCACATGTGCAGAACTGGGGGTGTGGGGGAGACCCTGGGTAGCTTGGCGCCCAAGAACTTTAGAGACTTAGAGCACAAGAACCCAGAGGTAGTGGGTCCTCAGTAGTCCCAGAACAGGCACATGTGAGCCCTCAGAGGGCTCTTGTGCACCCCAGCTTCCCACCTTCCGCAACCAGGAGCACAGTAAGAGAGGAAGAGTGAGCCCCAGAACATGCTCCAGCCTTTATTCTAGCCATGGAAGGCATGGTTGAAAGTATTGATTAACCCCCTTGACTGGGCTGAGTTGAGCCCACCTAGGTGATGTCATGACTCTGGGTTGGGTATGGACCGCCCAGATGTACTCAAGCATGGGAGCTTGCGTATGAGCATGCTCAGTTCAAGGGTTTTCATAGGCATCTAATGGTTGCCTGATTTCTTTCCAACCTCCTTTAAGGGACCTGTCCCTAGCTCTAGCTACCTAACAATTTCAGTCAGCTAGAAATAGGCTAGAGGAACTCCCTCTTACGAGTTTTCAGAAATAAATAGAATCATACCACTTGACTGCTAAGTCCATTCTGCTAAATCTTACTACCACCATCATCTCCCTACTGTTGCTTTGCTTTGTTAGTTTATTGAAGGAGAAGGATCTGGTTTCTCTGTAATAATTCAGATAAATGTACACACAGCATTTATTAATGAGAATTAGGAAAATAAATGAATATTAAAATGTATTTTCTTAAAGTGACTCAAAAGGATCATCGTTCTTTTATTAAATCCTTCTAAAGACTCAGACTCAAACTTAAGCCCAATAGTCTACATATTGGTCACAACAATGAGCAAAAATGAATCATCAAGACTTCAATCTATTTGAAGGGTAGTGCACGTGGGGAAAGTGTTGTGATAGAGGTGAAGCTATCTATGCATGACCATAGATAGTAGGAACACCTGACCCATCTTAAGGGTCAAGAAATGCTTCCTGGGGAGCTGGAAGTTCAAGGAAAGGAAGCTTGCTGGCAAAAGGAATGTGAGGAGAAGATTGTTTCAGGCAGAGGAAGCACATGGGTAGGGGTCAGGTCAGATGTGCAGCAGTGGGACCAGGCCACTAGCTTGTGGTAATGGGTATGTTATGAGTGAAGAACAGGAAGGTTGGGGGCACAAGTAAGGGAGGGAGTGGGGCTGTCCAACCTTGTTAACTACATTTAGGGGTACAGGTTATGTACTGAGAATAAGAGTAAAAGATTTTAAGAAGAGCTGAACACTACATGGTGGGGTGCCCAAATGTCTCCCACTTCAGGAAGGAAGCTGAGATGTTGATAAAAGAAGCTTTCATGTTTCCTGATGGTACCAGGGTTTGCATCATGGCCCTCCTTAGGAAAGCCACCAAGAACTCTCTATCATAACTCCTTTACCTAAATCACAGCACTCACCTATACCTTGTGTTCTCATTATTCAGCCAGCTTTATTTCCTATTTGTCACCACAACCAATAGTGGATTCATCTTTCCCATCCTGTGAGATCATTGTGTTCCTCCATCTCCCCTTAACTGGACAATCCTTTCTAGATACTCTGTCCACTCTTAGACGCGAAGTTCTAGTATCTCCTCGTCTGCGTTGCTTCCTTTCAGTCTGTAGAACATCCTGTAACATCTTCTCTGAAATGACTTTCTCTATTTTCAGCGATATGTCCTAATGAACTCATTGTTCTCTAGGAGATTCTCTGGCCTTTTGAAGTACAGAAATGCTTTGTCAACATGGATACTATCTTGTAGATATTTGGTATTTTTCTTATTACTGAAATCTAGTCTTTAGTCCTAGCAGAAGTACTGACTGTCTCCAGAAATGTGAGATTACAGTGGGGAAACATGTGCATGCAATGGAGTATCATTACTCAGCTTTAAAGAGAAATGACATTCTAGTGGGTTCTATGACATGGATGAACTTTGAAAACATTATATTCAATGTAACTCGTTTAAAGTCTCAAAACAACAAAGATGGCATAAACCCACTTCCATTAAAGAGCTCAAATAGGCAAAATGATGCAGATAAAACTTTATGAGTAGTTATCAGGGCTTGGTGAAAGAGAAAAATAAGAAGCTAGTGCATTAGCAGTACTGAGTTTGTGGTAGAAGTATTGAAAATGTGGAAACATTGGTGCTGGTTGCACAATATGGTAAACATAATGTATGTCACTAAATTGTACATACAATAACTGGCTGCAATGGAATAGCTTTTTAATATATGTTTGCCCATAAGTTTCTTTAAAAAAGAGAACAAAATGGTTGTAGATCTAGCATGCTTTAGTGAGTAATTTAGCATTAGAATGAAAATATTCAGAGTCGAATTGTGTATTGAGTTGGATTGTGTATTAATATACATGAAGATATACTAGAAATAGTAGGAAATGTCGAAGAGTTTGAGGACTATTCAGTGCTGATGTTATTCAGTGTGCTGTATGTATACTTATTACCTAAGAGCATCCATCAATTAATTTGATACAGCAATTAGAAATTCTTCCTCTGGGGCCCAAAATAATAAATGGGTGGGTAATCTTCTTCACTGATGACTCTTTTGGAAATGGCAATAACAGCAGTATAGTCTTTACAGAAATCACTAAGTAAAAAATATATTCAAAAGAAAGCTAAAAAAAAAAGCTATGGAATGAAAGACCACAACAGAGATTATTGTAGAGCTGCCAGCTTCGTACAGATTTCACAAAAGAAGTCAGGGGAAATTGAAATGAGCTTAATTTTATTTTACTTTTATATACCTTCATAGAAAACAGTGGTTTAAAAATCTAATTAAATAAGTAAACATGTTTACTAAAATATCCTTTAATTTAAAAAGCTAGTTACATGTTTATAAAAAAAGCAAAACAAACACAAAACTCTCACTGTCTGTGTTCATCTGGGTTGACTAGAGAAACAAATTCCTAGACACTCATATAAGTACAGGAAAGAGTTTTCTATACAAGAGCATACTAAATATGCAAGGAGAATTTAATATTAGAAAAAACATGCTATGTAAACAAAATTAGGAAGGCCCACATAATAATATTGGTAGATGTAGAAAATGCTTTTGATAAAACTCAACATTCATTCCTGATAAAAATCTATCAACAACCTAGGCATAAGAGAGAAATTTCTCAATAAAAACCTTATATTTGAAATTAATTGCTTCCATCTCACTACATAGAGAGAAGTTGACAATTATATCCTCTTCAAATTGGTTGTCTTTTATCACAATTGTTATTTAATATAAGTTCTCAAAGTTTTAGCAAGAGTCCTACAACATCAAAAATAAACTAAATGTGTATAAATAGACAGGGAAGAAATAAAAATCTCTTTATTTGTGGATGACATAATTCTATATACTGAAGACCCCAAAGATTCAGTTAGACAATTGTTCAAACTAAAAGCAGCATAGTAGGCTATAGACCAACACAGAGAAATCAACTGGATTCTATAGATGTTAATGAAAGGACCTGTTCACTGTCAAGTGGCATAGCTTTAAGCAGCACAGCAACACACAAGCCACCACAGTATGGCAAACTGGCAAGTGGTGGTAACATATGAACCAATGGTGCTGAAATAAGTTCAAACTACACTGAATGTATTAGTCCAAATTCAGAATCCGGGACCTGATGGAATGCCATTGAAATGTTGCACAAAACTAAGGAAGTATTGCAAACACTCATTTCTCTTGCCCAGGAAATTGGGAAGACAGCTACACTGTCTGTCACCTGACAGAAAGAGATCCATATGTATGCCCATTCCAAAGAAAGGTGACTCAACAAAATATTCAGACTATAGAATGATATCATTAATATCGCACATGAGCAAAATGTTGCTGACGGTCCTCCAACACTAGTTGCAGCAGGGAACTGCCAGAATGTCAGGCTGGATTCAGAAGAGGGCGTGGAACAAGGGATGCCATTGATGATGTCAGATGGATCTTGGCTGAGAGAAGAGATTTCCAGAAAATGTATACTTTTGTTTCATGTGAATAACCTTGAGAAAAGTGAAAATTCGGGAACACTTCAATGTGCTCATTCATAACTTGTCCATGAACCAGAGGTGGTTGTGCAAACAGAACAAGAGAAAACTTCATGGTTTAAAATCAGGAAAGCTGTGTGTTAGGGTTCTATCTTCTCACCGTACTTGTTCTATTTCTATACTGAGCACATCACCGCGAAGCTGGATTATATGAGTTCAGCATCAGTATTGGAGGAAGGCTTATTGACAATGTGCAATATGCAGATAATAAAGCCTTTCTTGCTGAATGTGAGGAGGAATTCAAGCCCTTGATGGTGAAAATCAAGGATTGTAGCCTTCAGTATGGATTATAACTCAATGTAAGAAAGACCAAAAGCCTTACAACTGGATCAATAAGGAGCATCATGAAAAGTGGAGAAAAGGTTGAAATAGTCAGCATTTGTCTTACTAGGATCCACAATCAATGTCCCTGGAAGCACCAGATAAGAGATCAAATGATGCATTGCATTAAAAAAAAAGTCTGCTATACAAGGCCACTTCAGAGCAGAGGTTCTCAATCTTCCTAATACCGTGACCCTTTAATACAGTTCCTCATGTTGTGGTGACCACCCCCCCCCCAACTATAAAACTATTCTAGGTCTCACTTCATAAATGTAATTTTGCTACTGTTATGAATCAATCAACTCCTATGAAAAGGCCATTCAACCCCCAAAGCAGTCCTGATCCACAGGTTGAGAACCACTAACTTTGGAGCGTTGAAGAGCGCAAGTATGTCACTTTGAGGATGAAGGTGTGCCTGACCCAAGCCATGGCAGTTTCCATTGCCTCATATGCATATGAAAATTGGATATTGAATAAGGAAGACCTTAGAAGAATAGATGCACTTGGATTGTGGTGTTGGAGAAGACTATTGAAAATACCATGCATTGATATAAAGACAAACTCATCTGTATTGGAAAAAGTAAGGCCAGAATGATCCTTAGAGGCAAGGATGACTTGCCTTTATCTTACGACCATTGGCTCTGTTGTCAGGAGAAACCAGTTCCTCGAGAAGGACATCATGTTTGATATAATGCAGGGGCAGCAAAAAAGAGGAAGGCCCTCGACAGGGTGGATTTACATAGAGGCTGCATCGATGGGCACAGGTACAATTGCGGGTACCTAGTGAAGCAAGCAGTGTTTTGTTCTGTTGTCGAAAGGGTCACTGTGTGTCAGAGCTGGCTAATGGCATCTAGCAACAAAGTTGATGACACCAAAAAAAAGATGATAAAACAGCAATCTCATGAACAACATGCACACAAAAGATAAAATATTTAAGAATAAATCATGTTAGAGAAACAAAATACTTATACGAAGAAAACTACAAAATGCTCCTTCGAGGAGAAAAAAGGAATTTATACAAATGAAATAAGTTACCATGTTTCTGAATCAGTAGAGTAAACGTTGTGAAAATATCAATATTACAAAAAACACTTTACAAATTCAATGCAATTCCAATTCAAATCCCACCACATTTTTCAAAGAAATGGAAAAACCAATGATCAACTTTGCATATAAAGAAAAAAATGTGGGATAAATAAAATACTATTAAAAGTAAAAATCAAGCAGGAGGTCTCTCGTTCCTGACCTTACAGCATACTTTATAGCTATGATGTAAAAAAAACAGCCTGATAATGTACAATGATGACTATGAAAAACAGTTGATTGAAATTGGAAGCTCAAAAAACACACAAAAAAATTGAAAGCTCATAAATATTGTTAGTACTTATAGGAAACTGATGTTCGGCAAAGAAATAAAGCACATTAAATGGGCAATAGATGGCTTTTTCAGCAAATGGTGCTGGAAAAATTGAACCTTCACCTGCAAAAGAATGAAACAACATGTACAAATACAAACTCAAGATGGATTAAAATACCCAATTGTAAACCACTAAATTATTAGGAATATCAATTAAAGAATAGGAACAAGCTTAAGGACCCTACCCTAATAAAAGGCATAAACATGCTACTGCACATGATGAAAAAATATCCACCTATAGAAGACAAAATTAAGAACTGTAACCTACTAAACATTTATACACAACAAAATATTTCATCAAAAGAGCTGAGAATACACAGACTGGGAAAATGTATTCAGTAATAATAAAGTGGTAATGTCAAAAATCAACAGGAAACTACAAGACCTTAACAAGTAAATTACAAATAATCCAGTCAAAAAATACACACAAGACTTGAGTGGACAAATGACCAAAGAAGATAATTTTCCAGCAACCATATGAAGAAATATTTGAAATCCCTATCAATAAGAGATTAAATTAAAACAAATTAAAACAGCAATGAGCTATCACGTCACACTGACACTTTTAGCAAAATTCAGTGAAACAGAAAACAACAAATGCAAGAGAGGATGTAGAGAGATAGGAACACTTTTACATTGCCAGTGGCATTGTAGAATTGTACAAGCATTAAAGCAGTTCCTTAAGCCAGTATAAATCCAAGTACTTGATGATCCAGCAATCTAATTGATATAAACTCAAAAGAAATTAAGAATGCATCCTGAACAGATATATGTACGTACACCTACTCTTACTGCAGCAATTTCTACAATAGCAAAAACATGGAAATAACCCAAACCCCCAACTATAAAGGAATGCATCAGCAAGCTCTGTTACATACATACTACGTAATTTTATGCATCAGTAAAATCAATGACAGCTGTCTTAAACACACAAGATGGGACAAAACTAGAGAGCATTGTGCTTAGAAATCCCGGCTAATCTTACAAAGATAAATATTAACTATCAAAATGATTGTAAGGAAAAAATAAAGAAGAAATGAGCTTTATACCACAATGGATAAGACCTTGAGGACAAGGAAGAAGTTAAGGACATGGATGGCAATTAGGAGAGGGGCATGAGGGATGGGCACAAAAAAATTAAGGATTTAACAGGAAAAAATGAAAACGGCTTTACAAAAATCAAATAAACAAAAGCCCACCAGATTTCTTACCTCTGATATTTAAATTCTGGTCTGGGTGACCAAAAGAGGAGGAAAAATGAAATTAAAGTGAACATGGAGTCTACAGTGACATAGAAGTTCATTTCAAGCATATATGTTAACAAACGTATGGCAATGTATGGGTTCTTGAATATTATTCTGTATTGGCTACTTCAAATGACTGGCTTTTAAAGGCTCATACTGGAGCTGGCAATGAGGAAGAAAATAATTTGGCACTTTACTTAACTTCCTGTTAATAAGGGTTGGTCATTGGTATTTTTACATTCACCTAGCACTGCTTACTTTTATAACTTACTTTTATAAACGAATAATAAATTCTGTATGAAAGAAATAGCAGAGTCAAAATAAAACTGTAGAGATTACTTCAATTTTGTATTTAACATAGATTATCTACTCTGTCATTTCGAGTTTTATATGAAGTGTTTTCAGATACTAAGTACATATCTTTTAAATTCTGGTGAATTGGCACTTTCAATAGGAACATAACTGATAAAGAAAATTTTGAGAGGGAAGTTTTGAGAGAATTATAAAGATGTTTGGTGAGCCTAATGAATGACTATTTTACAGGATTTATAAAGTGATTTCTAATGTATGAGCATATCATCTATGCATGATGTCTAAAACATTACCATTAAATGAACAGTATTGGCATGAAGAGAGGATGGAATGTTACCTAAAATAAGTTTATCCATTTTGCTTTGAAGCAAAATGTTAATTAATTTACATGAAAACTAATAAATACTGAGTTAATTATTAATGAGAAGGTAGGCAGATGGGGAGAACCAGTAGAGAGCAGGGAGTGAATCAAAGAATGGCTGCATTCTTGAGTCCACGGGAATGCAAGAAGCAAAGAAGTCTGGGAGGCTGGCCAACCTGGACAGATGCCAAGGATCTATCCCACTGCCCTGGCAATGGGGCACACCCCACTTGCTGGCATGATGATAAGAATGTGCACTAAGGTCAAGAGCAGTCACCTGACAGTTATAGGCAGTCCTCTGGGCTCATTATTTTTATCTGGAGGACAGTCTTGAGAGGATGAAGCCAGAGACCATAAAGAAATAATTTGAGAGAGATATATGTGAGGCGGCATTCTGAAAGCTAATGAACATTTCATCATCTTGTCATTCCCTTTTCTCATCAACTTTAGGGAACCCCCTCATAAAGCACTCTGACCCAACAAGTTCATAAGAATTTCTAAGTATGCCAGGTCTCTGTTTGCTCTGGTGAGTCAGACTAGAAACAGTGCCTTCCGTGTTATGTTGCCTATTCTACTGACCAGGAGACACAAAGCCTGGGTTAATAATAAAGCTTATTTCCTGATGACATGATGATCTATGTAAATTGGTCTTTGATAAAAACAGAACAATGACATGGTCCAGGAAGCCAATTGAGGGATCTGAGGACCCAACGGAATCACAACTTCTTCATGGACAGCTGCCTCTTCCCCCAGGGAAGTTTGCTTTGGAGGACAGCACTGAAGCCAGAGCTCAGGGAGTGGGACTTGCCTGACCAGCGCACATGAGAACAAAAGAAGGGGGAGGAAGATAGAGTGGAGTGAGTGCATCCTGGTCCACTAAACCTCAAGAATGGTATCCCCACTCAGAACATCCAATGCACAGAGAGAACCATACAGCTGACCCCACTATGAAACACGGCATCCCTCACTGACTCAAGGCTCTATGGGGACAACAATGGAAAAGCAGGGTCTGAAGAGTGCCTTGTCTGACCCCACCACACCAAGGCAAAACAAAAAGGGTCTGCAGGTGAGCAACAGGGGGAACAGAGAATGGAGTTCCCAAGGGAGTGCCAAGAATATACTTTGGGGCAAGGGTGTGGCACCCCATCCGACTCAGTGGGGACACTCTTGGAGGTCAACAAACAGACCTTGAACTATGTACAGGTTTTAATTTTGTTCTTGTTATTTTCATTTTTTTACTTATTTATTTTTTCTGGACATTGAGGTTTTTTGGTTGTTGTCATCATTTTGTTTTATTTGGTTGTTTCATCTTACAGCACCTTGTTTTTTTGTACATATTATTCTCTCTGCAAGTCTGTCTAGATAAGAAAGGCTGGATGAACTGTCTGAAGGAGAAAACAATAGGAGTGATGGTTCCAGTGGGACATGGGAGAAGAGGAGGAGGGGGAAAGGAGGTGATGTTGACCAACTGAGGTATAAGGAAACACCGAGGGATTCAAAATCAATGACAAGGTGGGTGTGAGAGGCCTGATAGGGATTGGTCAAGAGTAGTGTAACAGAGAAATTACCAAAACCCAAATGAAGGCTGAGCATGATAGTGGGGCAAAAGGAAAGTAAAATGAAATAGAGGAAAGAACTGGGGTGTAAAGGACATTTATAGAGGCCTAAAGACAGGCATACATAGGTACATAGGTAAGTATATTTATATATGATGAGGAGGAAATTGATCTACGTGCATATATTTATAGGGTTAGTATTAAGACACCAGATGGGCATTGGGCCTCCACTCAAGTATTTCCTCAATGCAGGAACACTATGTTCTATTAAATTGGCATTCCATGATGCTCACCTTCCTGACACAATCACTGAAAATAAATGTGTGCACAAGCAAAAGTGGTGAAGAAAGCTGATGGTGACTGGCTATCAAAAGATGTAGTGTCTGGGGTCTTAAAGCCTTGAAAGTAAACAAGAGGCCATCTAACTCAGAAGCAACAAAATCCACATGGAAGTAGCACACCAGCCTGTGTGATCACGAGGTGTAGAAGTGATCAGGTATCAGGCATCAGGCATCAAAAAATTAAAAATTATATCATTATAAATGCGGGGAAGTACAGATTAGAGACCCAAAGCCCATGGGTAGGTGAAGTGACTTCCTCTTATAGAAGGGTGCCAGGGAGGAGATGAGCCAGTCAAGGAAGAATGTAACATCATTGAAATAGACAACTTTCCTCTAGTTCTTAAATGCTGCCTTCCCCCTCCCCACTATGATGATCCCAATTCTACCTTAGAAATGTGACTAGAGCAGGGGATGTACCTGGTACGGATAGGAGTTGGATACATAGGGAATTCAAAACAGATGATCCCTTCTGAACCAGTGTTGAGAGTGGTGAAACCAGGAGGGTGGAAAGAAGTTGAAGTAGAAAGGGGAAACCAATTTCAGGGATCTACATATAATCTCCTCCCTTGGGTATGGACAATAGGAAAGTGGGTAAAGGGACACATAGGACAGTGTATGACATGACAAAATAATAATAATTTGGAAATTATTAAAGATTCATGAGAGTAGGGTCGTGAGAAGGAGGGGAAATATAAGGAATTGATACCAAGGAACCCACTGGATACCAAGGGCCTATAGATGTATATATTGATCATGATAAGAGTTGTATGAGCCCACAATAACATGATTTCTTAAAAAAGAACAATCATAATAGAAATAATTAAATCCACTGCTGTCAAGTAGATTTCAGCATGGAACCACCTGAGCTGGGCTTTCTGAGCCCATGAATGCTGATAGGTGTCGGCAGCTTCATCTCCTTAGGAGATCTCCTTGGGGGCTTGTCCAGTCCACAGCATCACCAGGGCTCCAGCCTCATGATGACCCTGAAGGACAGGCTAGATCTGCCTCTTTGGAGGTTCCCAGACTTTATTTATGGCAATAGACAGCCCCTCCCCGCCCACCCTTACTGACTACCAGAGTGGCGTGGCTCCAGTGATCAAACCGCTAATCTTGCAGTTAGCAACCTAGGCCATTTCCTACAAGGTCACCAGTCCCCTTCAGACAGCTGGCATCCTCCTGGTCCTTCGGTCTTTTCAAGAAGCTTCAGGGCACCTGTCAGGTGGGTGGGAGAACGGGAAGCATCAGTTAACACGTCATTAAGGTAGCAAGCATCAAAAACACTTGATTCAAAGTTGTGTCAACTATTTGTTGACCAACTCATTTTCTGATTGGAAGATCAAAGCAGAAAATAGGTATAAGAGGCACGTATGTCCTCAAACCGCTCCTTCTCATTCTTGACTTGGGACAATATGACTCCCGCCAGGTCCTGCTTTGGCATCTAGGGAGAGTGGTGGCCGTCCCAGACTGGTGACAACCCTAAAGTCCTCCCAAGTGACCAGTAGGCGACTACTGGAAAAGTCTCCCTCTCTGTGCTGATGCATTTTGGAGAACTTTCTTTTAGATTCATCCTCACAACTTAACTCATTAAGCAGGGCTCATAATTCAACTCTCAGCTGGAGCCAGCAGTCAGAGAAGATGTCGGCAGTGCCCACTGAGGAGGAAGGGTGTGGGGGATGGCTGCTGCAGCAGATCCACTTCTCTCATATGCGGGGGTGGGGTGGTGGGTAATGGTCCCTGAATCTGAGGGGCCAGAGCTTCATGGGGCAGAAACTTCAGACTGCACTTGGCTGAGGAGCAGAACCCACAGCCGACAGCCAACCTGAACATGCAGGCATTGCTCATAAAGAGACCCTCAGGGAATGTATCAGACAACAAAATGGACGAGTTTGAAGTAGATTTGCCCTGAGTCAAGGTTCCAGATAAGATTGACACGCAGCCTGGAGGCTTTTTAAAGACCCTCAAGCTGATGAGCTATGCTAAGCCACGGCCCAGATGCACAGAGCCTGTCGGATCATGGGTGAGTGCAGTTTTTATGCAGTAAAGTGAAGCCACTGTTTGAGCTTGCTCTACCGTTTTCTGTATGGCTCTCTGATAAAACACTGACCTGTCTTCCTGTGAGTGCTCTGCCATCTTTCCAGGCTTCCTGCTTCTTTCCTAGCTCTCCTTTTTCTCTTTCCTCTACAACTCACTATTCTCCCTTTGACTCTCCTCTTAAACCTGGCTCAGAGATCTCTTTATAAATGCTGGAGCTCTGATGGTTGCAGATAATTTAGATGATAAATAGATAGAGATAATAGATAGATAGATAGATAGATAGATAGATAGATAGATGATAGAGAGATAGATGGAAGATAGCTAAAACATATAATATACATCAGTAAAGACTATGATTGACTTTGTTTCAAACTTTGAACTTGAACAGGTAGTGAAAAACAGCACTAATAATACACGTATGATCTAGAATGGCTCAGGACAGCAGGTTTGCTGCTTCAAAGGAAATAGTTTGTTGTTGCTTCCTGTTTAGAAAACCCAACCCTGTTTCAGTTACACCAACAATGGCGTCATTACCTTTCACGGAAATGAAAGAGGTCCTGCATTGCTAGGCAAAGTCTTA
Organism: Nesogale talazaci; assembly: GCA_004026705.1. Classification (NCBI taxonomy): domain Eukaryota; kingdom Metazoa; phylum Chordata; class Mammalia; order Afrosoricida; family Tenrecidae; genus Nesogale; species Nesogale talazaci. Next base: position 2,009 of record PVJH01015604.1, on the reverse strand, counting down.
GGTAAAGCTCTGCTCACTCTGACAAAGAAGGTTTCTTGCTTGATCCTATCTCCATTAGGAAATCCAGCAGTTACAAAGTTAATAGATGACTGAGATTCATATTACACATACTGTGTGCTCATTTTATGCAGGTTTGCACTTAACTGGGAAGTGATTTTCCTTAAATTTTCTGAATATTATAAAAATCAATGGGGCTGAGCCCCGGTGGCATAGTGGTTGTGCTCGAGACTGCGGCCCACTGGGATAGAGGTTCGATTCCAGCTCCACGGAGCAAAGGCTGGGCCTCCTACTCCCACCACCTGAGAGCAGTGATGCCCCCCCCCCAAAAAAAAATCAATGTATTTTATTTCCACTTCTGGGAATCACTGAATTCACACCTATGAGATATGACCTCCTCCAGGTAACAAATATACATTCTGAGCAAACTAAGACAGCAATAATATGAAGGCTCTTGAGAGTGAACACACGTATGAGAGAAACTAGATGAAGGTCAACATGAGAAGAGGGAGCCTTGAGTGAATTTCCTGTTTACAGGGGTTAACCCTGAGAGCATGTCATTGGTTGTGCCGCCACATGACAATTTGTTTCATGAGGCCCAAATCACTATATCACTAGTAGACAAAAACAAAAATTAAAGTACAGAAAAATATCCCTATTGAACATGTCACCGAAAAGAAATCCAAAAACCTCTGGCCTATTATTAGCAAAATTCTGTGATAGTCAGTAAACTTTTGAAGAGCCCGAACTCTCCTGGCTGTCTTGTTTGTATGGGCCTCACACGTTTTCTGCCTTGGACCTAATGGATATTATCTCTCTTCCCCTTTCTCTATTAGTGGGTCTCTGCCCTTGACTCAGTGGATCTTATCTCCCTTCCCTTGCTCGCCATTAGTAGGAAAGACCTGCTGTTTCCTTCACTGACAGATTTCTGCTTTACATAGGATTTGGTTTTCACTGGTCTTACCACAGAAAAAGAACATTATATTTTGATCCATAGGGACTCCTAGCATTACCAGTTAGAGGCTCAGATTTCAAGCTTCTTACGCTTGTTTCTTGTCCTGATAGAGGGAGATGAAAGAGTTAGCCTGCTGTTAATCAAAATGCTAGAAATATAACACAATATAAGACTCTACTAGTTAAAAATCCAAAATGTTATAGCCTCTTCCCTTGCAGTGAAAATTCCTTTTAAATTTAACCAGTAGGGCTGGGCTTGTAACCAGGAATAAGCACAGTCATGAAAACAGATAGCCAGCCATAAAGCATCCTCCCACTGAGGTAAGCAGTGGTGCCTAGGGCTTTGGCAATAATGATCTGGCCTTGGGAATTGTTATCTATGACCATTGCAATTCCTGCTTTTTGCCACATAGTTTGGGTTATGTAAGTTGCTTGACTTTCACTAGATTTTCAAAGCAGTTCAGAGAAAGCCGTCCCCCCACCCTCCTGTTTCCTTTCTCTCATGTTTGCAGAATAAACTTGGAGTTTCTTGAATCAATCTGGTGGCTGTCTGTGGCTTCAAGTAGGAAGAGGCAACTCCAGAAACTTGTTTCTGGCTACAGCTCCACTTGCAAGAAAGATTTAGGGCATCGGACAGCATTTAGACCAGAGTCAGAGAAAAGGTTTGAAAGGAAGGATTGAGTTTATTGAGAAGCATACATTGGCCTGGAGCACCAAAAGGTTCCAACTATCCAGGGACATAATAGAGTGAGGAGGTAAGTTTTTTATTCTGCTCATTGTGGACCTTCCCTTGCCAGGTACATATATCCCTACCACAGAGTTCAAACTGTGCTCTTGACACAGGCCTGAAGGTCAAGGTTAATTGTAATCATTAGAGGGTCATAAGCATCTATCTTTTACTGCGCATGCCTTTTCACTATAGCCTCCGCCAATAGGGAAACTTTCTTCATCTTCTTTTGTCGTGGGAGGCATGGGGGAAGCATGCCTCTACTTCCCTTTTTGCTTTTTAACTTTTTTCTCAAGCTAACACCAAGAAGTCAAGGCTAGACTCATGTTTG
>PVJH01015603.1:0-45624 GCA_004026705.1 Nesogale talazaci | reverse complement strand
CCAGTGGGCCGCAGTCCCGCGCACAACCGCTAGGCCACCGGGGCTCAGCCCTCCCTAGGTTCTACAGAACAAGGAAGCCACCTTCTCCCTGAAAGTCACGGGGTGGGTCGAGCACTTAAGCATTGCGCCACCTGAGCTCCTAGGCAACGGTGAAGGCTCCTCACTGGGCTACCAGCTGAGACTCTCCGGGTTTTCAAGGGCATCTGCTTTAGGGAGCTTTGTGGGACGACGGTGACATGATTAGAAGGGTCACAGGGCTCGGGGAGGGTGCTCGACCTGGGCAGGCTGGTGGGTGCTCTGGTTTAGGGGCAGTAGACCACACAGCCCGACATAAGTTCTGCGGCAGCTGCGCCTTGTAACCACCGCAGAACCAGCCCAGGAAACATGCCCGTGTCCAGGCGTGCGCGCTCCGTGGGGAGCGTGGGGTCCCGGCAGAACCGTACCTGGGGCGGGGTTGGCAAGGAGCCACCAGGAAGGGGTTGGAGGCTGCAGGGCGCAGCATCTGGCAGGCGAGAGAGGAGGGCAGGCTGGAAGGCCCCCAGAGGCTCGGGCCCGTTTCAGCTGCTCGTGGGTGGATGGGTGCGCGGGTAAGCAAAGGCCGTGCGGTTCGGGGCCTGCGGGGAGAGGGCGCGCGGGAAGGGCAGAAGCTATGAGAGAGGGGATGGCGGGTCAGCCCCGGCCCGGTTGCGCCTTTCCCGCTGCCGGGTCCACAGGGGCCCACTTCCTGGGGACCCAGGCACACTCGGGGCCCCATGCATTTCGGGCGCCTCCTTGAGTCCCGCCACAGCTCCCGGAGGCGGGGCGCTCTGTTGTTCTCACGAAGTCATAGGAGCCCCAGGCCAGGGGACCTGCCCAAGGTCACGCGGCCACTATGGACCGGAGGCGGATTCGCACCGGCGACTGGACCAAGGTCATAGGCTGCACTACCGCCAAGGCCGGAGTTGGGGCTCTCCGGCCGGCTGGCGCACGAAAGTCGGGGTGGCAGCCGGAGACCTGGACCGGGTCTGCGGGCCTCCGGGCCGACCGCGCGGGGGCGTCTGGGTGTCTGTCAAAGAGGCGGAACTCCTCGCCTCCAGCCTCGTAGTTCCCCATCCCGGACGGCGACGCGGCCTGTCGCCCACCGGGTCCCCGCGAGACTACAACGCCCACGAAGCCGCGCGGCGCGGGGCGCGGCCGGAGGCGGGGCGCGCTCGGTGACGTCACTACCCAGCCGACGCTCCCACCCTAGCCCCTCGCCCCGCCCTGCCCCTCGGCAGCGCACAGCCTGACGGGAATGGTGGTCCACCTGCCGGACGCGCCCAGGGGTGGCGCGGGACGTGCGGACTTCAGCTCCCGGCGGGCGCAGCGTGTCGGGCGCACGTTAACGGCGCGGGCGAGAGGGCGAGGAAAGGGGAAGCGGCGCTGGGGGGAGGAGGAGGCGGGGGGCGGGCGCCCACACCCCTCCCCCTCTCGCCGCTCCTTCCCCCTCCCCGACGTAAACTGGGATCCCTTTCCCCTTGTGTCCGCCATATTGGACTCTAACTCTGGTCAGCGGCAACGCCGGGCTTGCTGGACTCGCCGCTCCTCCTGCCCAGCGGCCTCGCCCGCAGCTCCCGCCCGCCCCAGGCCTCCCCTCCCGGCTGGCGACCCGCCCCGCCACCCCCGAGCCCGGCCGGCCGGAGCGCCCCGCCGCCGCCGCCGCCTCAGCCTGCCCGCCCTCCCCGCCCTCCGCGCCCTCCGCCGCCGCGGCCCCCGCTCCGCGCCCCCTCGCCCGCCCGCCATGAGCCCGGCCGACGCCAAGCGTGGGGCCAAGCGCCGGAAGAACAAGCGCGGCGGCGGCGGCGGCGGCGGCGGCAGCAGCGGCGGCGGCTCGGGCGGGGGCAACGGCGGCGCGAGCGGCGGCAAGGCCGGCCCGGCGGCGGCGCTGCGCGGCTCCCAGGCCGCGGGCCTGGCGGCCCCGGGCGGCCCCGCGGCGGGCCTGCTGGGCGGCGCGGCCGCGGCCAACGGGCCCCTGGGCGCGGGAGGCGCCGCCCCCGGAGGCTACTTCGAGGTAAGCGGCCCGAGCCTGCGGGAGGGCGGGGGCCGGGCGGTGGCCGCCGCCCCCTCGCCGTGCCCGCCCGCCGCCGTGCCGCCGTGCCGCCGCCGTGCCGCCGGGCGCGGGCGGGGATGCTGCGGCGCCGGCGGCGGGTAACGGGCGCGGCCGCCGCGGGGGCACCGGGGGACGCGGGTGGGCGCCGCGCGCGGCGGGGGGCGGGGGGCTGCGACCACGCTGGGCCCGGGAGGCGGCGAGCGCCGCCCTGGGAGCCCAGCGAACTTGCTCCGGGGCCCTGGGCTGCCGGGTCCCCTGGGTGCCGCGGACGCCCGGGCCCGGCGCCCTGCGGCCGCTGCTTGCCGCCTGCTGGACCGCGGCGGCGGCGGCGGCGAGCGCTGTCACCCGGCGGCGGCGGGGGGATGCTCTGCAGCAGGCACGCGGGCGTCCCGGTGGAGCGCCTCGCCTCGCCTCGCCCCGCTGCGGAGCTGGCTGGGGAATGACTTCATGCAGGATTGGCAGGAGGAGCAGGGTTACCCCGACAGACAGCCCCCTTCCCCTTCCCAAGGCCACCCTTTTGACGTCCCTGGCAATGATCACTGAGAGGTGCCTATCAAAAGTTTCATTTTAGTCTACTCCTTGTAACCGTTTTTTTTTTTTTTTTTAAAGCTGCTTGAGACCGCCATTGGGGCCAGGGGACCCACCCTGGCCTTGCATCTACTGCTTAAAAAAAAAAAAAAAAGTTTTTAGGGGCAGTTGGTGACCTAGATACTTGGCCTTGTGTCTAGTGATCATCAGGCATCTGAACAGTGACGACCCCCCCCCCCCTCACACACACACACACTTAGAGCTGTCAGCTGCTGAATGCCACTGATTCAGCTGTTGGTGACAGTCCTTCAAAAGATGCAGCACTTGGGTGGTTTGCTCTTCAGATCCAGTACTTCTCGTCCGTCCTTTAGGAGAGACTATTTCCAGTAGACCAGGAGGAATCCACATAGTCATTTGGAGTCACCCCAAGAGCTGCTGAAAGATAAAATGTTCTTATCCCCCTGAAGGGTGACCCTTTTTTTAGGGTGTTGCCGTCCCTCACCAGTCCCGCTGCCATCCAGTCAATTCCTAGTCATGGTGACTTTGTGTCGAAGATACTAGTGGAAAAGAACCGCAACAAAGCATGAGTTTGTGCCCACTCGTGAGAGAGGAATTGCACGATTCCAGATTGTGTGTTAGAACCTGTGGTGGACCCCATTTTGGGCTGGGCCGCCTTTGTCACCTCCAGGAGGTGGCCTGAGTGCTGGGTGTGTCTAGAGCGCGACTCTGCCGAGATAGGAAAGAGAACAGAGAGAGAGATGGGGCCAGGCCAGAACCCCAGAACGCCTCTCAGGAGTGGACACGCAGAGGCCCTCCACGCCTGCCTAGCAAGCCCTTGCCAGGGCCTGCAGTGGGCATTTGGACTGCTAAACTCCAGAGCTATGGGAAGAGGCATGCCTGGCCGTCCAAGGTCCCCGCTTGTGGTCTCTGCTCCGGCAGCATTGGGGAGGCCAGTCAAGCACGTAGTGAGAGCAGGTTAGCAGACATCACGTGTGGCGAGACTTTGAGAGCCTAGTAGTCCACCGTGAGTGTCCAGTCACCTGCATGTACTGGCGTGATGGGCTCCCTGTTGACCTGCTAACCACAAGGCCAGCAGTTGGAAACCACCACCACTCCAAGGGAGGAAGGTGAGGCTTGCTGCTCCTGTAGTCAGAAACCCAGCCTGAGTGGCAGTGTGTATGCCTCAGGAGCCCAGGTGGCATGGTGGCCTGCTAACTGCAGAGTTAGCACTTTGACCCCCCCTGCCCCCTGCTGCTTTGGAAGAAGACGAAGCCGTCTGCTGTGGAGAGTGACAGCCCTGGAAACCCACAGGGGTAGTTTTACTCCATCCTGTGGGGCTACTCTGAGCTGACCTTGAGGTGATGGCAGTGGCTTTTATGTGGACCCTGTTTCCAGGGGAGGGCCTTGCAGTAGGGTACTCGTGTTGGCGAGTCCCTAAGATGGTTTGGTCTGTTTAGGATCCGGATGGCAGCCCCAGACTTCAGGCTCTGGGCTGCTCTCTCCCGTTACCCTGGAGAGGCAGAGACAGGCGTGGACCCTTTTCCTTCCTCTCCGTAGGTCGTGTCAAAGCTGTAGAAAAGAAAAATGCTTGTCATTTCAACTTTTTCTTTTGCTGGACGATTCAGTGACATTGATTATGTTAATTATATTGTACAGCCAGCACCACTCGACACATTTTTCCGTGACACTTAACAGAAACTCAATGCCCCCTAAGTACTGGCACCTCCTTCCCCCATCCTTCATCCTGCCAGCCCGCCCTGGTAATCACTAAAGGTCCTTGCCCTCCCCACATCTGCCTCCTTGGGAGGTTCCACATAGGGTTGAAGAGCACGTGCCCTTTTGTCTCTGGCCAGCTTGCCTCAAGTGGGGAGTTGTAGGCTCACCCTTACACCACTGGACAGATGCTGCTGCTGCCTCTCAACCTGCAAGGCCATGTGGACCCCTACTGCAGGTGGATGTCGCATGTATCTATTTCTTTTTTTTTTTTTTTTAAAGAGAATTTTTTTTTTTTTTGGCGGGCATCACTGCATCTGGTGGTCGTGGGCGCTACCCAGCCGCCGCTGGATTTGAACTGCCAAGCCTGCAGGGCTGCAGTTCCGCACTCAACCACTTACGCCACCGGGGCTCAGCCCGCATGTATCTATTAAGTGGGTCCAAGAGACACAAGCTGAAGGCCCTGGGAAAGTCCTCTTCTATCCCAGTGTTTCCCCAAGTGCCAGGTGCGGGGAGAACCCAGGGGGCTGCAGAGGCCAGTGCCTACACTGTACCCTGCATGGTGGGCTAGAATACAAATGATTTCAAATTGCTGAGACGGGGCATGATGTTTGTGGTGGGCCTTATCAGTTTGGGACCTTATGCCTTGCAGACTTTAGTAATACCCCCTTAGTTTGCAACGTTTCAGTAAGACCTCTTTTAGACACTGACACCATACTGTTCTCTCTGATTGGTTCTGTCAGGCTGGGTCAGTCTGCTGGATCACTGCGCATTTGGTCTCTGGACCATCCCCATGGTAAGAATGGAACCAGCTGCTCCCTGAAAGGTTGGATATTTGTTCGTTCCCAGAGCTGCCTTAGAAGAAAGGCCTGGCGCGCCTCTGAAGACCCAGACTCTGGGCTGGACAGTGGCACAGGCGCTTGGAGCTTGCTTGTAAATATGTATCCGTGCAGGGCCTTCTGTTCTCACAGTTACTGTTGCAGTCGGATCCTGCCTTACAGTTTCCAAGGGTGTCAGTCTTTACAGCAGCAAAATGCCCCGTCTTTTTCCCTGGAGCAGCAGGTGGACTTGAGCTGCTGATCTTGGGAATAGCAGCTCAAAGCCCACCCAGCAGGGCTCCTGATGCCCAGAGGGGCTCTCTGAGATTTGGGGACGCAGTCAATGTCACGTGAGGCCATTTCTGACTTCTCTGGCTTCCCCCTTGTCAGGAGGAGATGTCAGGCAGGCTTGGATGCTCCATCCTTCTTTACCCTGTCCTGACACCCGCCGACTCTCCCATGACACTGCTTCCCTGCTGGGTTCAGTAATTCCTTGCAGTGGCCACTCAGAACCCAGAGGCAGGCCTCACGAGGAAGGGCTTATTAAGCAAATCAACAGGTCAGGATCAATAAGCAGTAAGGATTCAGTCATTGATTCATTGCAACACCTTTCCTCTGCCAGTAGCCACATCTCTCTATGGTCCTCAGCCTCTCAGAAATGTTCTTTGGCCTCTGCCCCTGTGGACGAGGAAGTCCACCTAGGTTCAATCTCAAGCCAGATGAGAATGTACCCCTTATTCTTGGCACTGCTACTCTGAGTCTCTGTGCCACCTTCTCAGGTACCTCAGCTCTCCACACCTGCTACTTCTGACAGATGTCACACATGGGCTTGCGCTCTGTGTCTGAGGTGGTTCCCATACCCAGAATGGCTCTCAGATGTCCTTCAACAGCCCGTGGACCGCATTAATTGATTACCTCTCAGGGGCTCGGTATCGTCGACATCCAGTGAAGGGGCACCAAAGCCAGGTGCTGAGAAGCAAGACCAGAGGACTGCCTAGACACTGGACAGGGCTGAGTGCTATGGCTGGACCCATCCTCTTCAGGAGTCTGCGAAGGGCAGAGGATGGGGGGCTCTAAGAGAAATGGGGAAGCAGGGCTCAGGGTCTCTTTTGCCCCAGACAACACTCTGCTCCAGGAAGCTCAACGCACACTGTGGTTAGGTGTTGGGGCCTTGGATAGAGTGCCCCCCCCCCCCCCACAGATGCCTCGGCTCTCTGAATGATGATGAGCCCACAAAAACTGGACCCTGGACTAGAACAAGTGAAGTGCCCAGTCATGCATTGTCCCCGGGAGGTGCTCGAACACGTGGTCATTGTTCTTTGGTGGGCTGAACCGGCCTTTATTGGGTTCTCTCACAGCAATCTATGTGATGGTCACTTGGGGTTTACTTGAGGGAAGGGGAGGAGCCAAGCGGGAAGCAAAACCCTGCCTCAGTTGAAGGCACTGCAACTTGGATGGGCCCCCTTGTACTGGCATTGGGCCTGGTAGTGTGTGTGGGTCACAGTGAGTCAGAAGTGCAGGGCAGCCGCAATGGGGCAGAGCAGGACTGCCTTCCTTCCCTCCCAGCGACTGGGCTCTGAAGCAGTGATCGTTCACCTAGCAGGCGAGTGCACTATGGGGCATGTGTGCACAGAGACACATGCTGGACACAGTCCTTGCACACGGCCTGCTCCTCCCCCGTCTCATATGGCATAAAGAGGAAATGTTGGTAGGTGTAGGGTGGTGTGAGTTTAACTTGTGGTGCGTCTCACCTCTGGCATTTCATAGACCTTTGTGAAAGTAGCTTATGACACAGAAAGGGCCTCTGCCCCACGAGCCTGCGCTTGTGGACCATGTGTGCAGTAAGCACAGAGGGCCAACTCCTCAGCTGTCTGACCCTGCAGCCGCCCTTCTCTGGACAGACTCACCTGGCTCTTTTGCCTCTTGCCTGGTACGACATGCAAACCAAAAAATAGCGATTCCATCACGATTCCCCTTTCTGAAGACCGGACCGAGCCATCGCCATCCAGTCCATTCCAGCCCACGGCAACCCTGCATCCACTCTCGGAGACGGCGTCTTCATGGCATAGGCGGCCTCGTCTTTCTTCCACAGAGCTGCTGCTGGCTTTGATCTGCTGACCCCGAGGTTGGCCGCTGATTGGTCACCTAGTTCCCAGTGCTCCCAGGATTCCTGTGCAAAATCCAGTCAGAGAAAGGATTGACCCAAACATCAGTAGCAATGTACTAGGCGGTGTTCTTTGGAGCAGTACAGCCAGACCCATGATCCTAGCTCCGTAGGTGGATACATGGATATTCCGAAAAGGAGCAGAGCGGCACACGGCAGCGCAGAGAGCTCAGTCCGACTCACCTTCAAAGGTCAGTCTCCAACTCACAGGGCCACTAGCCCAAGGCCAGGAAAGCAGACAGGGGGAAGACCGGCGAGGTGGTGCAGAGGCCAGTGGCACAGCATGGCGAAGCAGGCCATAGTGGAACCCCCAGTGTAATGATGAGAGGTGGCTGGCTGGAGGTGCCACATCAGGAGCGGTGGCAAGACAAGTGGCATAGACCCACAGGCAGCAGACAGCAAGGTGGGTTTGGGCCCCGTTTGGCTCGGCAAGGTGGTCTGGAGCACTGCATAGCCCACAGGTAACAGCACATGTGATGAGGCAGGGCAGCTGGATTAAGTAAGCAGTGTACTGGTCCAACCACCAAGGAGAGAGGGGCGGACAGACTGGCTTCCAGACAGCCATAGATCTCCATGCCATCTTCAAGGGAAGCCATCAGATGCAACCTGATTGACATGCTCAACTCCACCCAAATCTTCTTACAGGTGCCGTGGGGGCACAAACAACAACGCCACTTTTGGAAATGGACACCACAAGCTCTGGATATGAGAAGTACAGGAATGGGGGGCGTGGAAGGGGCGTGGGGTGTTATGTGTGTTGTTGGAGGTGGGTAAAGGAAACCCTGTGGGCTCGGGGCGGACTGCATCCCTGCAGGTGGGTGAGACTCTCACTAGGCAGGTAGACACCCTGCTTCAGTCTAGGAGGCGTCGGTGTGCGCGGCGAGCGCGTTTCCACTCGTGGCGGTGAGTGGGGAGGAGTGGCTCCCGGGCGTCCTGCGCTTCGCTGTGGATGGCCTGAGTGCGCCTCCCGTGATGACGGCTCTCTGCGGTCTGCCCAGCACTGGGGAGATAAGTCGCTGTGCAGACAAATGAGGTGTAGTTCTAACAAGCTCAAGGAGCCATGGGGGCCCTGGTCTTTGGCACTGGACTGCACCCTGAAAGGTGGGCAGAGTGGACTCAGCAGAGGTGCCACAGTCTGCGCCCGTGAAGGTGGTCAGCCCTGACACTCCGCCACCCCGTGGACAACACGGAGCACTGCTCAGTTGGTCCCCTGGCATCCGTAGCATCCCTGCTGGTTTTGAGCTGCCAGGTCAGTTCCTCTCACTAGGGGCTTCCTCTGTCTTGCTGATCTTCTCCGTGATGTCCTTCTCCAAGGACTGGTCTCTCGCGATCACATGCCCAGAGTGCCTGAGATGACACCTCCCCATCTTCGTTTTCAAAGAGCAAGCACTCTGGTTGTGCTTCTTCCACGGCAGCTTGATCTGTTCTTCGGGCAGTCCGAGGTGATGTCAGTTTGCTTCCAGGATACTTGAATTCAAGCGCCTCAATTCTTCAGCCTGCTTTAGTCACATGCCGATGCCATTGAAACTCCCAGGGCTTGAGTCCGGTGCACCTTCGTCCTCAGAGAGATAGCTGTAACATTAAAGTGGTGATCACAGCTGATGTTCCCAGTGCAGTCACCCATCATGTGACTTCTGGGCTGCTGCTTCCAGGGGTGTTGATTTTGGATTCAAGCAGAATGAGCTCCTACACCAGCGTCAGCTTTTCTGTAACGTGATGCTGTCTATTGGGCTCCCTGTGAAGACTGAGTTGCAATTCACACTGATCCCCGTCAGCACGTGCGTGCTTCAAGTCCTCCTCTCTTCCAGCACTTGCAAGGCTGCGTCATCTCCAATCCTGATGCTGCAGTCTTCACGTAGCCCAGCTTCCTCGATGATCTGGTTGGCATACAGACAGAATCGGTGTGGGGAGAAGATAGAACCCAACGCACACCTGTCCTGGTTTTAAATAACCCAGAATCTTCCTGTCTGTCTGGGTGACTTGTCTCTCGACCCTTGCATGGGTCTGCATGAGCACCAGGGGGAGTTCTGGCGCTCAACCCCCCTCCTGGCCTTGTTGCCCATCCTTTGTTTCAGTTTGCACACTGGACAGGTGGCCCTTGAAGACCCAGGGGGATACTTGTACTCTGTCATGTGGGGTAGCTATGCCTCGGAATGGATGACAGCAGGAGTAGCCCCTTTATAATTTGCCTTAGTAATGCTAGGAAGTGGGTTAAAGAAAGCCGTAGAAACTTTGTGTTTTAACTAAAAGCAATACTATAACCTAAAATAGTTGCACTTAAAATCAGCAGCGTTAGCAGACTCTGGGTCAGTATGTGCTCAGTCATGTCACCACTTCCTGTGTCCTTCAGATACAGCCTAGACTCATCCCGGCGACCACTCTGCTCTGTTTCCTGTACGTTCGTACTTGGATTTGGTGTGTGGAATATTGTGCCAGGACTCTAGCCCAGGGGTGGCAAACGCAAGCAAGCAACTTTGATTTTGTGATTTTACTCGTCTTCAGTAGTTTGAAGGTTCATAAGGGAATTGTGTGTATGGTATTGCCTCGGTCTCTCCCAAGCGCTATTTTCTTCACAACAGTTTTTTCTATTTTCATCTTATTTCAGAGCATCATGCGCCACAAAAAATTACCTCGTGGCCCATAGGTCATCTGTTTGACACCCTTGCTCTAGCCCAGTGTTACATTATTCTTTTTCATGGAGTGGTGTTTCCCAGTCTATCCATTCTGATGGTGATAGACGCCTGGGTGATTTCGTGTTGCGTCTGTAAATGAATCCAGTTGCTATGCACAATCCCATTCATGTCTTTTGGTGGACCGGGCACTTCCTTCAGATGGATGAACATCAGGGAGTAGCACCAGCAGACATCCACGATAAGGACGGAGAAGTGCTGCTGTCATGGTCCCAGTGGATGCACACGTGGGAGTCTTCCTGACAAACATTGTGTAAGGATGGCTCTGTGATTGACTGGTGGCTGCAGACAGGCTCTCTCAGGAATACGGTCCTCTTACTCTCCTGCTTAACGGGGAGCTTTTGAAAAACACCGCCAGAGGGAGGAGGGGCAGAGAGGAGGAGCTGATCACAGGTGGATATATAGCCCACCTCCAGGGGTATGAATAACAGAAATGTGGGTGAAGGGAGATAACATATAGTGTAAGACACGAAATAACAACAATAATATATAATTGATGAAGGATTCATGAAGGTGGGACGGTGGGGAGATGAGGGGGGTAAAGCTGATACCAAGAGTTCAAGTAGGGCTGAGCCCCAGTGGCGTGAGTGGTTGAGTGCGGGACTGCGGCCCGAGAGCTTGGCTGTTCAAATCCAGCGGTGGCTCTCAGGAACAGCACTGGGTAGCTACCAGGACCACCAGAGGGCAGTGATGCAAAAAAAAAAAAAAAAAAGACCACCCAAGAGTTCAAGTCGAAAGAAGATGTTTTAGAAATGTTGATGGCAGCATATTTACAAGTGTGCTTATAATACAATTGAGGGATGGATTGTCATAAGATTTCTAAGAGCCCCCCAGTGAAGTGATGCAAAAATAAATATAAAATAAAGATGAGACCCGAGAGACTTGGCCAGGCAGAGGAGTCAGCTCAGGTTGTATGGCAGCTGGTTTGGGATTCCAAAGGAGTCTGCTTGCATGCTCTTCCTGAGGGGTGCAGGCCACCACAGGGGCTTACAAGGGGAAAGTGTCCAGATAATGGAATAGTGCACTGGTGAGAAAACGGAAGAGAAAGTTGCACTGAGGTTTCTTTCCCCTCATCAGGACCGTGGCCTTCTGAAGGGAGCAAGGGCTGCCCTACGAGAAGTTCATTGAGAAATCTGACCCCGTCCGCCTTGCAGCCCTGATCTTGCCCCTTCAGACTTCTTTTTGTTCCCCAACCCCAGCGCACATTGAGAAGGAATGTGATTCCAGTCCCTCGAGGATGTCAAAGAGGCCCCAGCTGGACCTGCGCGAGGAGCAGCAGCTTTACGTGCTAAGGCGGTTGTTCACGGAAGGTCTCTGCTTCTGTGGTGATGGCCTTGGACTGACTGCACCGGGCGTTTGGCTTGAGTACACAGTGAGAGCACGTGTCCCTCAGCAGCCCTGGTGGCACCTCCGCTACCTGTTGGGCACTTTCTACAAGGTCAGCAGTCTGAGGCCACGAGCTGCTCTGAGGGAGAGAGACAAGGCTCTCAAACTCCCCGTCTCAGACTGTGAGCTAGCGTTTACTTGATAGTAGAAGGTGAGAAGTGATTTTCTTTTAAGAAAAGTCATTTTATTGGGATTCATACAGCTCTTACTCCAATCCACATAGCCATCCATTGTGTCAAGTGTATTTGTACATTTGTAGCCATCATCATTTTTAAAACTTTTTTTCGGGTTGAGCCCCGGTGGCGTAGTGGTTGTGCATGGGATTGCGGCCCACTGGGTTGGAGGTTCAAATCCAGCAGCAAGGCTGGGCCTCCTACTCCCACCACCAGAGGGCAGTGATGCCCCCCCGAAAAATAAACAAACAACTTTTTCTATTTGAGCCCCTGGTATTAGATTATTTTTCCCTTCCCTCCCACCTCCCTTACACTTAATCATTTATAAATTGTTACTATTTTTTCATGCCTTACACAGACCAGTGCCTCCTTTCACCCACTTCTGTGTGTTCCCCTGAGAAGGGATTAAATATAGATCATTGTGAGCGGTTCCCCTTTCTCTACCCCCCCCTTTCCTTTTCCCCTTATGCTATTACTGCTCTCATTGGTTCTGAGGGATTGATCTGTCCTGAATTCCCTGTGTTTCCAGCTCTTACCTGTACCATGTGCATGCACTGGTCTAGCCAGATTTGTAATGTAGAATTGGGGTCATGATAATGGGGAGAGGGTAGCATTAAAGACCTAGAGGAAGTGGCTCTCCAGGAGCAAGGCTGGGTAGCTCCCATGACCACCAGAGGACAGTGATGCCCACACACACACACACACACACACACACACACACAAAGACGTAGAGGGCTGAGCCCCGGTAGCGTGGTGGTTGTGCATGGGACTGTGGCTCACTGGGTTAGAGGTTCAAATCCAGCACCAAGGCTGGGCCCCCTCCCACCACCAGAGGGCAGTGATGCCCCCCAAAACAAAAACAAACAAACAAGCAACAACAACAAAAAGACCTAGAGGAAAGTTGTATGTCTCATTGGTGCTATGCTGCACCTTGACTATCTCGTCCTTGTGACTCTTCTGTAAGGGAACGTCCGGTTGCTTGCAGATGGGTTTTGGGTTCTGCTCCACACTTCCCCTCATTCACAATGATAGGACCTTTTGTTCTGGGTCTTTGATGCCTGATACTTAATTCCATAGATGATCCTCAGGATCACACAGGCTGGTGTGCTTCTTCCACGTGGACTTGGTTGCTTCTCAGCCGGGTGCCCGCTTGTTTATCTCCAGCCTTTAAGAACCCAGATGATAGCTCTTGATAGCTGGCCACCACCAGCTTTCCTTACCACATCTGCTATGCACCCATTTGTTCTCAGCGATCCTGTTTGGAAAGTAAAGATGGCGGAATGCCAGGTCACTGGAGTACAGTGTTCGTGCATTGAGGAGGTGCTTGAGTGAGGCCCACTGTCGGTCTGTTACCTTGATACTTACCATGTAAATGTATGTATGAGGAGCTACTTCCCTATTGTTACATATAGATAAGTTTGCACATGCACATGCCTGCATGTAGACTTCTATAAATGTCTATTTGTCTCCTACTTCTTTCCTCTATTTCCTTTCACTTTCCTCTTGTCCCACCATCATGCTCGGCCTTCAGTTGAGGTTCAGTGATTCCTCTTGGTTACATTGCCCTTGAATAAGCCCTGCCCGGTGTCACCGTTGGTTCTAGATCACTTGTGCCTTTGTTCCCGGGTTTGTTGACACCCACTTCCTTGTGTCTTCTGGGAACCATCAGTCCTGTTTTCTCTTCAGGATTGTTTATCCCATCTATCTTATCTAGATGGGCATCCAGAGACAGCAATCACAAGAACAACACAGAGCACAGGCAAACAACAAAAGAAAGCAAAAAAAAAAAAAAAAAAAAATCAAACAACAACAACAAGAAGAAAAGCCTGTATAGAGTTCCAGATGGGTTTGTTGACCTTTAGGAGTGTATTCCCAGTATGTCTGACGGGTGCTACGCCCTGGGCCCAGCGTCTGTTTCTGGTCTCGCCCTGGGACTCCATGGCTTTGCTCCCCTGGCTGCCCTGTTGCACGCCCTAAGCATTTCGTCCAGGAGTGGTGCCGTCACACGGGGCACAATTCTCGCACGTGCCTCCACTTGTCTCCTGTAGCACCCAGTCGGGTCTCATGCTGGGGCCGGCTCTAAGGTCCTCTCTGCATTGGCTGCTCTGAGCAAGAATATTGTCTTGGGTTCTACCCTCTCTTGTCCCTCTTTATTTACTCTATCAGTTTACTCGGAAGTGAATTCTTCTGCCATCCGGGGTGGGGTGTCCATACAGTTGGGGTGGGGCTAATCTACAGACCTCTGTCTGTTCTTGGCTTCATTGCCCGAATGCTGCTGCATTGATGTTGGCCTACTGGGTTGAAGTCTGGCCCTGCCCTCCCTCTCTGTGGAGACATAGACAACACCCTTCCCTTGGGTGGGTTCCTGTTCCCCTGCTACCTAGATCTGTTTTCTTTCCTTTTCTCTTCCTTTTTGTTGGCAGCCCTATCTATCCCTGGATTGGATGTGGCCCCTGCCAAAGTACCTGGTCCACACCCCAGGAATGTATACATACAGTAGATTTCTCCCTATGTTCCCTTTACATTTTTCTTTTTTTTTAGGCATCACTGCCCTCTGGTGGGAGTGGGAGGCCCAGCCTTGCTGCTGCTGGATTTGAACCGCCAAGTCAGTCAGCCACAGTCCTGCACTCAACCACTACGCTACCGGGGCTCAGCCCCCTTTACATTTTCAGTGGACTTAGGTTGTACTTGTCCTTTTGTGCTTGGGTTACCTCGCTTAGCATAATTTCCTCCCATTCTTCCCATGTGGTGATGCACTTCATGTGTTCATCACTGTCTTTTAGGGGTGCAGAGTACTCCACAGTATGTACGAACCACAGTCTTTTCACCCCTTTGTCCTTTGATGGGAATTTTGGTTGTTTGCATTTCCTTGCATTGGGGCTGTGCCTCATTCCGTGTGCTGTCGTGCCCTCTGAATCACGCAGTAGTGTGCACATTGACTCTCGATGGCTTCTTGAGTTCTTTCAGCGCTATCTGCTGAGCATGCTCTTTCTTCCCTTTGGGATTTCTATTTGTTTGTTTTTGTTTTGGGGCATCACTGCTCTCTGATGGTGGGAGTAGGAGGCCCAGCCCTGCTGCTGGATTTGAACCTCCAACCCAGTGGGCCGCAGTCCCGCGCACAACCACTACGCCACCGGGGCTCAGCCCCGTTTGGGATTTCTAATTTGACATCTTTGCACAGGTCAGGATGCTGTTTGGCTTTGTCCTCTCCAGAGCTGCCCTTTGGAATTTCCTATCCAGCCCTCTGACTTCATCCTTTTATTTCCTTTAGCGCCTCATGACTGTGAGCGAGTTTCAGAGTGTCTTCTCATATTTGAGCTTTTTCTTTCTTTCCTATCTTTCAAATGTCTTTTTGCTTTCTTCAGGAATGATGGTCTTGGTGTCCTCCCACAGCTCAGCCGGTCTCTGCCACCTGGTATTGAGAACATCAAGCCTGTTCTCGAGATGTTCTCTAAATCCAGGTGGGGCAGACTCAAAGTTGTCTTTTGGCTCTTGTGGACTTTCTTCGGCTTTATTCTGAATTGATGTGAGCAGTTGGTAGTCTCTTCCACACTTGGTCCTTGGCCTGCTTCTTGAAGCTGGTATTGAGCCTCTCCATTTCCATCTGACAAACTGACAGACAGGTGATGGCCTGTGTAAGTGTATGTCATCACCCTCACAGATTGTGGAGTAGTTTAACTAGACATGGAGTCCCCCTGAGCAGGCCCGTTCTCCTGCACCTGGCATGCTCGGTGCTCCCTGTTGAGTGCACATATGTCAGATAGATGGAATGATGTATTACAGGTAGCCCCTGATTTAGAATACATTCAAGTCAGGAGAAATCGTATTTCAGGTGCGTATGAAAGTCATTTCCTTTTGTTTATTTGACTTCTGATCTTTAGTAATGTACTACTTACTGTGTTGCAGCATTTTGATTTGCTGGTGTTACCTTTCTCAGATCTAATGTTTCCAGCCCCCACAGACAAGTGAAGATGAGCTTTTAAAGATACTGAATAAAAGGCAAACATGAAGTAATCATAATAAATGAGCTAGCCGATTGAGGCTAGAACTTGACTTACCATGGTGTAGTTAAATGTGAATGGAACTAGCTGTACCCCATTGTATGAATGTATCACATATTCGATCTGTTCTCCCACTCATGAATGTTTGGGCTGCTTCCAGTTTGGGGTGATTTTGAATTTAGCTGCTATAAACACTTGCGTTTAGGTCTTAGTGTGGAATTTTTCCAGGGTAAATGTCAAGAAGGAGCTGGGTCCTCTGAAAATGTTATAAGAAGCTAGTGAAGTGTTTCAAAGTGGCTGCGCCCCTCTGCCCTCACCAGCGGACTAGGAGAGGTCCAGGTGCTCCTCAACCCTGCCGCCACTCGATATTGCCAATCATCTTTTATTTGAATTCATAAGCACACAGCATCCTACTTTTCGTTTGCTTTCTCCTAATGGCTAGTGGAAGGCGCCCTGGTGGCTGCTTGAGCTAGGCGTTTTATCTATGACCCCAAGATAATTGTTTGGAACCGCCCCACAGGAGGAAAGGTGAGGCTTTCCTACTGCCATCTCAGCCCACCCTCAGAAACCCCCGGTCCTGCCCTACAGGTGGTCATGACCAGAACGGATCTGGTGGCAGGGAGCTGCTGGGACGGCGGGTAGTCCCGCTGAGTGCCGTCTTGTATGCTGGCTTGTGAGGCCGGCTCCTCTGGGGCGATGCGTTCATTTGAGGCTTTGCCTGTGGTTTGAAGACCTCTCCCCCCAGTCTGTGGGTTCTCTTTTTATTCTTTTAACAGTGGTGTTTGCAGCTAAAGACTTTTGATGGGGTTCGGTTATCTTTTTTAAAAAATAACCATATTGGGCTGAGCCCCGGTGGCGTAGTGGTTGTGTGCGGGACTGTGGCCCACTGGGTTGGAGGTTCAATTCCAGCTCCCAGGGGCAAAGTCTGTGCCTCTTACTCCCACCACCAGAGGGCAGTGATGCCTAAAAAAACAAAAAAAAAACATATTGTTGGTATCATGTCTAGGAAGATTTATTTTAGCCTCGAGTCATGGATTTTTTTTCAACATCATATGGTTTCATAGTACACCTTTTTTTTTTTTTGTTTGTTTTTTGTGGGCATCACTGCTCTCTGGCGGTGAGAGTAGGAGGCCCAGCCCCCCTGCTGGAATCGAACCTCCGTTCCAGTGGGCCGCAGTCCCGCGCACAACCACTACGCCACCAGGGCTCAGCCCTTCATAGTTCACCTTTGTTACATGATAATTTGTTTTGAGTTTATTGTATAAGGTATGGATTTTAATTTTAGGTAGAGTTATGCTTTTCCCTCCCCCTCTCCCCCTTCACCTTGTAAATGTCCAAACTCATTTGTTGGTAAAACTATCTTTTCTCCAGTAAATTAGCTTTTCATCTTTGTCAAAAAATCTTCCAGCCATATTTGTGTGGGTCTGATTCTGGGTTGTGTTCTGTTACATTGATCTGTGAGTCTATCCCTTGGTGAATAGTACACTATCTTGAATGTATAAATTTTTTTAATTAAACATTTTTAAAATTATTTATTTATTTATTTATTTATTTATTTATTTATTTTGGCATCATTGACCTTTGTTGGGAGTAGGAGGCCAGCCTTGCTTCTGGCGAGCTCCTGCTGAATTTGAACCACCAACCCAGTGGCCCACAGTCCCGCACACAACCACTATGCCACCAGGGCTCAGCCTTTAATTAATCATTTTATTGGGGGAAGCTCTTAAAAATCTTGGTAACAGTTCATCATTCAATAGTTGTAGTTTTTTTGTCTTTTAACCATTTATTATGATGTTGTCGGTTCAGATGTAAGGATTTTTATTTTATTTTTTTAAAATAATTTTATTGGGGGCGGGCTGAGCCCCGGTGGCGTAGTGGTTGTGTGTGGGCCTGCGGCCCACTGGGATGGAGGTTCAGTTCCAGCAGTGGGGCTGGGCCTCCTACTCCCACCACCGGAGAGCAGTGATGCCCCCCCCCAAAAAAAATTTTTATTGGGGGCTCTTACAGGTTTTATAACATTAAGTACATTATCTGTATCAAGCACATTTGCAAACATGTTGCTACATTTATTTCCAAACATTTTCCACTTGAGCCCTTGGTATAAGTTCCTCTTTCCCCTCCTCCCTTTTTTTTAATGAATCATTTTATTGGGCACTCACACCCCTCTCCTCACGATCCATACACACATCAATTGTATGCAGGTCTCATTTGCACACTTGTTGCCATCATCACTCACAAAATATCCTCCCTCCACTTAGGCCCCCAGTTCCACCTCCCCATATTTCCCTTCCTCCCTCCCCCCCATGAACCTTTAATAATTTACAAATTGCTATTTCATATCGTACACTGTCCAGTGTGTCCCTTCACTCACTTCCCTGTTGTCCATGCCCCAGAGAGAAGGCTATATGTAGATCCCTGAAATTAGTTCCCCCTTTCTACTCCACCATCCCTCCACCCTCCCAGTCTCACCACTCCCATCACTCATCCTGAGGGAATATCTATCCTAAGTTCACCATGTTTCCGACTCCAGTGTACATCCACTGTTCTACATCCACTGTCTGGTAGAACCGGGAGCATGATCGTGGGTGTGAGGAAGCATTTGAGAACTAGAGGAAAGATGCATATTTCGTTGTTACTGCACTGTACTGTAACTGGCTTATTTCCTCCCTGTAACCCCTCTGTAAGAGGATGTCACTTCACCTATTGATGGCCTTTGGGTCAGCAATCTGTACTTCCCCTTATTTGTAATGATATAATTTTAGTTCTTTGATACCTCACACCGGATCCCTTCAACACCTCGTGGCCACACAGGCTGGTGTGCTTCTTCCATGGGGGCTTTGTTGCTTCTGAGCTGGATGGCCGCTTGTTTAAGTACTCTTATACATATGTTGCCATCAACATTTCCAGTTTGATTTCCATCAACATCAACAGTTTCTTTTTACTTGAGTCCTTAGGATCAGCTCCTTTTTTCCCCCCTTCCCCCTCCCATCCTCATGAAGTATATATTATTATTGTTAATTCGTGTCTTACACTGTTGTCTCCCTTCACCTACCTTTCTGTTATTCTCTGCCCCCCCCCCCCAGGGGAGGGCACTATATATCCAGCCTATGATGGGTTCCCCATTTCTCCCCCTTTGCCCATCCCCTTATCTTCACCACTTCCCTACCCTCATGATAGTGCTACTCCCATTACTGTTTCTGAGGCTTTATCTGTTCTGAATTCCGTGTGTCAAAAGTTTTCATCTGGCCTGAGCCCCGGTGGCGTAGTGGTTGTGCGCGGGACTGCGGCCCACTGGGATGGAGGTTCAGTTCCAGCAGTGGGGCTGGGCTTCCTACTCCCACCGCCGGAGAGCAGTGATGCTCAAAAAAAAAAAAAAGTTTTCATCTGTACCAATGTTGGGTACTTTGATCTAGCCAAATTTGTAAGGTAGAACTGAGCCACGGTAGTGGGGGTAGGGGAAGGCATCCAGAAACTAGACTGTGGGTCGTGACCGCTTTGGAGGTTGAATGATCCTTTCACATGTCTGTCCGATTCATAACAGTACCAAAATTACAGCTGGGAAGTAGCAACGCTGATCACCTTATGGTTGGGAGTCACTACAACATGACGGATTGCATTTATTAAAGGGCCGTGGCATTAGGAAGATGGAGAACCACTGAACTAGAGGAATGATGTGTGCTTTGTTGGTGCTCTACTGCACCCTGCTTGAATCCTCCCTTCCTTGAAGTCCCTGGGGGGGGGGGGGGAGCAACGTGGATATTCAACAGTCTACAGATGGACTTTGAGTCTCCATTGCACCCCCCTCTTTCACATCCATATAGTTGTTTTGGATCGTTTGATACCTGATATCTGTTCCTGTGTGCTGGTGTGCTTCTTCCATGTATGCTTATTTGCTTCCCTGCTAGATGGCTGCTTGTTTGTTTACCTTCAATACTTTAAGACCCCAGATGCTTCATCTTTTAATAGCTGGGCACCATCTGCTTTCTTTACAACATTTGCTCATGCACCCATTTTGTCTTCAGCGATCATGTTGGGAAGGTGAGTATCAAAGAGTGCCAGATTACTAGAATAAAGTGTTCTTGATTGCATAAGTCTTAAAATGGAGTCAGTCTCTGTGTGTGTGTGTGTCTCTGTCTCTCTCTCTGTCTCTCTCTCTCGGGGTGTGGGGGTTGCAAAGGAGCCCTGGTGGTGGAGTGTTTACAGATATATTTTTCCAGTTGTTCATTGCTGCTGTTGCTGGGTGCTGTGCATTTGATTCTGGCTCAGCAGCCCCCTGCGCAGTAGAGGGAGACACTGCCTGATGCTGCGCTGTCCTCCCAGTGGTTCCCGTGCAGAGCTTAGCTTGTCGTGGCAGTCACTGTGTCAGGCCATCTCCTCTTTTTCATTGCCCTGCTACTTTGTGTCCTTCTCCTTGGGACTGGTCTCTACTAATAATTTGGCATGGTATGTGAGACCAAGTTTGCCATCCTTGATTTTAAGGAGCATTCTGTTTGTACTTCTTCAGACAGATTTGTGTATTCTCTGGTCCTTCCAGTATTCTTTGCCAGCACCGTAATTCTAATGCATTGATTCTTCTGTTCTCCTTATTTAGTGTCCATCTGTCCCATGTGTAAGAGGTGTTTGAAAATGGCTTGGGTCACCTAAGGATAAAATAATAGGAGGCAGCCATTTCAGTTTTTCACCATTAGTGTTACGTCTGCTGTGTTAGTCCAGCTAGACTAGAGGAACAAATTTCATAGACACGCCTATGGATATAAGGAAAAGGTTTATATACAAGAGGAACAGGACATTGGGAAATCATCCTAGCCCAGTCCAGCCAAAGTCATAAGTCCGATATTAACTTATATGCCTGAAATCAGTCTATAAAGTCTCCTTCCGACTCACAAAGTCACAGGTGAGTGGGTGCAGAGTCCGGCGCCGGCAGGGTTCTCCCCATGGCTCCTCGCTTCCAGGGCTCAGGTCCATCAACAGCAGAAGCAACTCATCACTGGCAGAGGTCTCCATGTGGCCTCTCCAGCTTCAGAGGTCTGGCTCCATCAGGGCAAAGCCGTGTGGTCTCTCCGCCGACTCCTCCAGCTTCTCGGACGCTGCCACCTTGCCTTATACATGATTGATCGTCTCTGAGACTAACTACCAACAACTGGGGAGATAGCTTCTCATCTTCACGAGGGAAACATCGCGAGATTTCCCAGACGTATCAGGAGAAAGTCATACCCACATAGAGGCCTCATTGGCTACTCAATGGCTATCTCCAGAGTAACAGGCTAGAGTCCACCCCCACATCTCTATCATGAAATTAACATAAGCACATGACTACCACATCTGCTAATACCAATGATTAAGTTGAGAAAGTTCTTTTCTGTCCTACTTTGTTCTGATCTTTTATTAATGTACCATATATACATGAGTATAAGCTGACCCGAATATCAGCCGAGGCATCTAAGTTTGCCATAAAAAGCATGTTAAAAATGTGCTGCAAAACTCAGCACGGATATATATGGTTTCAGTTAGCAATAATCGCACCTGAGGTAGACCTCATTGGCTACAATATTGCCACTGCACAAAGCTATATATGGTATCTTGAATGCTGTTAAGTATTTTTTCTGAATTAGTTGATGCAATTCTGTAGTTTTAAAAATTTTTTTTAAGGGGGAGGAAACATTTTCATTAAAAATACTTTTATTGCAGGCTGAGCCCCAGTGATGTAGTGGTTGTGCGCGGGACTGCGGCCCACTGGGACGGAGATTCAATTCCAGCAGTGGGGCTGGGCTTCCTACTCCCACCACCGGAGAGCAGTGATGCCCAAAACAAAAAAAACAAAACAAAAACAAACAAATTAAAAAAAAAAAAGAGAGAGATAGGAATTCATGAAAAGTCTTGTCTGAAAGGTTTTGGCTGAGCCCCGGTGGCGTAGTGGTTGTGCACGGGACTGCGGCCCACTGGGATGGAGGTTCAATTCCAGCCCCACGGAGCAAAGGCTGGGCCTCCTACTCCCACCACCTGAGGGCAGTGATGCCCAAAAAAACAAAAACAAAAACAAAACAAAACAAAATACTTTTATTGCAAGAGTGATAATGGCAATAAAGTGTGCAAATGTGGTATGCCTACAATTGACATGTATTGATTGTGATGGGAGTTGTATGAGCCCCCAATAAAATGATTTATTGGGAGAAAAAAAAAGGGGGAGGGAGAAAGAGGAGCTTATACCAAGGGCTCAAGTAGAAAATATTTGAAAATGAAGATGGCCAACATGTGTACAAATATGCTTGATACAAATGATGTTGGAATGTTACAAGAGCTGTACGAACCCCCAGTAAAGTCATTGAAAAAAATACTTTTATTGCGGGTACTTAGATCTCTCATCACAGTCCATACATTCCTCCAGTGTGTCAAGCACATTTGCACATAGGCCACCATCATTTTCAAAGCATTCTCTTCCCACTTGAGCCCTGATATCGCTCCCCATTTCTTTCCCTGCCCTCCCTCCCTCCCAAACCCCTGATAAGTTATAGATTATTTTTTTCATATCTTACATCATCCTCCGTCATCCCTCACCCCCTTTCTGTTATTCGTTCTCTTGGGTGGGAGTTCTAGCTTGATCCTTGTGATTGATTCCCCCTTTCTCCCCTCACCATGCCCTCATCCTCCTGATATCTCTACTCTCCTTCTTGGCCCTGAGGGGTTCATCTCTCCTGGCTTCCCCTGTGTGGCGGGCTCTTATCCGTAGCAGTGTGCGTGCTGTGGTCGAATCGGATTTGTAAGGTAGAATTGAGGTCACGATAGCGGGGAAGGAAGCACCGAAGAGCTAGAGGAGAGTTGTGTGTTTCAGCAGTGCTGATCGCTTCCCTGGAACCTCTTCTTTAAACTGCTGATATGGCAGATCAGACTGAGTTAAGTTTGGATGTTGAACTAGCCTTGCATTCCTGAAGTAAACTTCATGTGGTTGTGGCAAAGTAATTTGCTAATATTTCATTGAAGAGGCTGAGTCCCGGTGGCATAGTGGTTGTGTGCGGGACTGCAGCCCACTGGAATGGAGGTACAAATCCAGCAGCAACTATACAGGAACAAAGGCTGGGCCTCCTTCTTCCACCATCAGAGGGCAGTGATGCCCCAAAACACCCAACAACAACAAAAAATATTTTGTTGAAGATCCTTACCTATTTTCGCGATGAATATTCATCAGTGGCCTTTTTGCACTGTGTCTGTTTTTATAAGCATAATACTGGTCTTATAATTAAGTTTTAATTTTTTCTCTCTTCCATTTTAACAATTTGTGTTTTTGAAGGAAATGATTTGTTCATGCAGGTTATTGTATGTGTGTAGAGTTGCTTGCAGTATTTCCTTATTATTTATTTAAATGTCTGTAGTGGTAATGCCCCGCTTTCATTTTTGATACTTATAATTTGTCTTCTTTGTTTGTTTGTTTCTTTCATCAGCCTTGCTAGAGCTTTCTCAGTGATCTTTTTGAAGAGCCAAATTTTAGTTGTTTTGATTTTTTTTCTGTGTTCAGATTTTGTTGATTATATTTTGTTTTTTTTTAAAAAATACTCCACCCCCCTATTTTCACTTTTTAAACCTGGGCTTTATTACTTGCTTTGGGTTTATTTGTATATATGTGTAATTTTTGGGGGGGATTCTTTAAGGATTTTTTTGATTTCTCTAAGGTTTTATTAATGTTGTTAGTAGCTGTTGAAGGATCCCAGCTCATGGCTGCCCTGTGCATGCAGGGTTCATGGCACTCCATCCAGCTTCCAAGATTATGAAAGTGCGGTCTTTCTTTTCTTCTAGTGTCAGCATCTGATGTGATTCACTTCCCTCTAAGAAATCCTTTATCTGCATTTACGAGTCTTGATATGCTGTCTTTGATGTCTTTATTCAATACAAATATTTTCTCATTTCCCTTCTGTCTCCCTTGTTCACTCATGACTTCTTTAGAAATGTATTGTTTAGTTTCTTGTTATTTCTCTGTTACAGAATTCTGGTCAGATTCCATTGTTCTTAGATAACATGTTTTGGGTGATTCAGTTAAAAATTCTTTTTCTGGCTTTTTTTCCTCCAGTGGTTATTATCAAGATACTTAATATATGCGTCCTTTGCTATTACAGGATGGACTGTCCACTAGGCATCAGTTAAGAGACAACTGGTTGATATTTTATTAGATTCTTCTATGTCCTTTTTTCTTTTTGTCTGCACTAGTTTTATTGATTTCTTTTTTTGGGGGGGGGGCATTACTGCCATCTGGTAGGAGTAGGAAGCCCAGCCTTGCTCCTGGAGAGCTGCTGCTGGATTTGAACCGCCAGCCCAGTGGGCTGCAGTCCCGCACACAAGCACTATGCCAGTGGGGCTCAGCCCAGTTTCATTGATTTCTTAGAGAGGCATTTTTATTCCTCATAAACTGGTGGATTTGTTGATTGCTTCTTAGAGTTGTTAGTTTTTGATTCATGCATTTTCAGCCTCTCTCTTGATAGTAACATGAATCGTGCTTGTCGTGTTGTGTAACAATCACCGTGCTATATATGTCCCCAGCTCCACTTTTCCATTACTCTGAATAAAAGCTGCCGTCATGCTGACTCCAATTCATGCCAACCTTTTAGGACAGGGCTAAGTCTGTCATTGCAGAGGTAGAAGACTTCGCTTTTCTTCCTCAGAGTGGCTGGGGATTTCGAACTCCTGATCTTGCAAACGGCTCACAGGGGATTTCTAAAGCATTATGGAGAACTTTCATTATCTTTCGGTTCTATTTTTCTTTTATTTTCTAAGCAGTCTTATTGTACTGCACCCATCACACAATTCAGTAGTTCATCTCAGGAAGAGTTGCTCAGTCTTGACCACAATCAGTTTTAGAGCATTTCCTTTTCCTCTCTACTCAGTTATTTGTGTAGTTTTTTTTTTTTTTAATTTTGGCCAGAAAACACACAACAAAACATTCTCCAGTTAGACAGCTCAATTCTATTTTTCTATGAACTCTTTGAAGCAGTCTCATATTTCTCCATTTTAGATATTCCATGTGTTTTTTTATTTTAAACTTTTTCATTATGAATTTAGGTGAGAGTTGTTGGATATTTTGATGTTTGCTTCCATGAAAGTTGATTTTGGATCCAAGTGAAATGGAATTCTTGGTAGCGTCAGTTGCCCCATTTCTCATTATGTTGATGAATATTAGCCCATTGTGAGAATATTTTCCATATGTGGAATCATATAATATTTGTCTTCTGTGATGAATTTATTTTGTTCAGCATGAGGTTTTTAAGGTCATTTCGTGCATGGCATGTGTCAACATTCAATTTCTCCTTATAGTTAAGCCGTACTCCAACCATTAAGTGTATGTACCACACGTGTACCACATTTTATGTATGTACTGCATCATATGTGTGTACCACATTTTTTATCTGTTTGTAGGTGGATGTTAGGTAGTTTCCGTCTTTGACTTGTAATTAGTGCTGCAGTGAGCATTGGTGTGCAAGTCTAGAAGGGCCTGCTTTCCGGCATGTCCCTACGGGGTGACTGCTGCATCTTGGGGTAACTTACGGAGCCCTCAAGCTCGGCCACTAGTCACAAGTCAGCATTTCAAACCCACCACCCACTCTGCAGGAGAACCCTGCCTCTTTCTTTCCCTGAAGACGAGCCGGCCGCAAACCCAAACGAACCGTTGTCCTCTACGCTGTAGGGTCGTTTGTAGTGAGGATTGATGCGATGGCAATGGGTTTGGGTTTTGAGGAACCTTATTCTGTTTTCCACAGTGGCTGCACCATCTTAAAACCCTGCTAGCAAAAACTTGCCAGCACCTTTTCTTTTAAATCATAGCTGTCTGAGTGGATGGACCCCGCGGCTGCCTCCGTGGGCTTGGGCATGGGAGCCAGGGTGGTTCCCTCTGTTGGGTTCGTTCTGGGTTGGACCCGACTCGTGGCTCCCAACAGCAGCAGCGTCTTACTGGGTGTGATGGGATACCTAATTTTGCCTTTGACTTGCATTTCCCTACTGAATAAAGATGTTGTTTCCTGTGCTCGGCTTGGCCATTTGTGTGCCTGCTTTGGTGAAATGTCTACTCGCTAATTGACCCTCTTAATCATGGAGTTGAGACCTCACCGCTGTGATTTTCTTGACTCTGAAGTCTGTTTTGATATGAATGTCGTCCTTCAAGCGTCCTGAATTGGTTTTATGTGGTGTGTTTTTCTTGTTTCACTTTTCACTTACATGTATAACTATGTGTGAAGTGAGTTTCTTGCAGACACGCATGATTAACTTTCATAATTATATATATACATATTTTCACTCTTAATTGTAATGTAGATGTGGAATACTACACTCATGATTTCAAAATCTTCCCTCCGCTCCCGGCTTTACTACTAGAGACATGCCTGTTTAATGTGCCTGGGTTTCTGTGCAGTGTGTCCAGTGCAGCTCTCATCACTCCCCTTGTTGAGCCTGGAGGCTTTGAGCATTTACTTGTGATTTCAGGAGAGCAGACGTGTGAAGAGCCCATTTGCAGAAGGAGGTTAGCCAGGGTATGAAGCCCTTTGTGGTGTCGTGGGTTACAAGTTGGGCCACAAACAGCAAGGTTGGCAGTTCGAAACTACCAGTTGCTCCGTGGGAGGAAGCGGAGACTTTCTGCTGCTGCAGCCAGTGTCAGCAACCCTCAGGGCAGCCCTGCCCTGTGCTCGACGGTCACTGTGAGTCAGCACGGGCTCCTTTTCTGTTTGACAGAGAAATCAGTTTCCTCCCAGCAACGATTGTGACATAAAATGTTGCCTATTTGTGGTAGGTCGGGTTGGCCAGAGAAACACACCCACTCATATGTATAAGAAAGAGCTTTCTATCAAGAAGTAATTGTGCATCAGTAAAACATCTCAGCCCAGTCCAGATCAAGTCCATGATTCAGTATCAACCAACACAGCACATGCAATGATCTTGAATGCAGGAAGATCACAGGCCGATGGGTGGAAAGTCCTGGGGGTCCAGTGGGGCAGAGGACGCATTTCCAGGGCCCTGACTATCATCAAAATGGCTCCACGTGGCTTGTAAACAGGAATGTGAAGCGATGAGAAAGTGTGTG
This sequence comes from Nesogale talazaci, assembly GCA_004026705.1. Classification (NCBI taxonomy): domain Eukaryota; kingdom Metazoa; phylum Chordata; class Mammalia; order Afrosoricida; family Tenrecidae; genus Nesogale; species Nesogale talazaci. The sequence continues at coordinate 19,030 of PVJH01015603.1, read as the reverse complement.
TCCCACCTCCAGGGAGGAAGAGAGGAAGTCCCAGAATCCTCATGAGAAGGTCACACCCACAAGGAGGCTGTGACGTGATTGATAGTCTAGATTCCACCTCTTCATTCTTATTTGTCAAGTTGACGTGGAATTGCATGACTACCACGAGACTCAAGTACATGTAGGAAGTTAGTATAGGATAAAAGCATCGTGGATCACCTCAGTGAAAGTGGGGTCTTTAATAAATGTTGGGGGGGCCACTAGGTAGCCCTTTAGTATATCTAATTAGATTCATAAATATACCTTTGGAAAGAATAATTACAATTAGATGTGGAATCTCAATTGCCAAAAAAAAAAAAAAAAAAGAAGAAATAGCAGTGTCAGAGGACATCGTGGTGATGCCCTGTGACATTGCCAAAGCTGTTGACTTGCTTGGATGAAGAGGACACAGTGAGTGGATTCTTGACACATGAGTATAGCAGCCAGGTGTCTTTTGTTTTTAAAAATAAGAAGACCAGCATCACTTAGTAACATCCATGCAGATTTGGGTGACTGTCAGTGTTCTTCCTTCCTTCCTTTTGAAGACTCATCTAGTGTTTGGGTGTGTTCCCTTGTCCGCTGAACAGTAAGTTGAACAGTTGTCCGCCAGGTCTTTTACGCGAGAAATACTGTCGCTGTCTCGGATATTGTCCTGGTGCCTCTCAGTAACTGGCAGCTTGCTGTAAGCCCCCAACTCTAGGACCTTACTCCATGGGTCCCCGGAGGGAGAACTTAGGTTAACCATGTGAGGTTGCCAGTGGGTTAGCACGAGTTTTTGCCCACGAAAGCTAAGACAATCTATAGCCACTTCAGCACGGGAGAGACTTGACAAGTTGGTTTTGCAAAAGGAGTCGCTCAGGCTCTGAAGCCAAGACTGGCTGGCACACGAAGCAGCCTTCCTTTCCCAAGCATCTTTGCTGCTCAGCTTGACCCTGCCTGGGTTCCCAGTGGCTGGGTCCTATGGGGTGAACAGCCTTCCCGGATGTCGCCTGTTTGAAAGTTTCTGCTTCTCGAACAGATTCCCTCCCCTGATTCATCCTGTTTACACATACCCTAGGTGCACGGATTCCTGTGATTGCCACGTCAGCCAGCAACGTGTGCAGTGGCCATTTAGTAACCTCTGGGTCTTTTGTTCCCCCTGTTCTGAAATGGACCAGTTGGCGTTTATTTCTCACATACAGATGCCCCGCCAGGATCCCTGGTGGGATGGGGCATTGGTGGGTCGCAGACTGGGAACCGCCCATGGGATGGTGTGGTGGTAGCAGAGCCGGCCAGGGCCTGCTGGTTGTTTGCCGGGGACGGGTGGCTCTGAGGGAGAGATTCTTTCTGCTGTGTTCATCACTGAGTGGCAGGCGGGTAAAACCCCTGGCTCACGGCTTTCCTTGTGTTGGTGGTGCCCTTTCTCTGCCCAGCCAGTTTTGGCACATAGGCTGCTGTGTGCCCAGGTTGCTGCGCTGGCTCCCCAGAGGACCCGAAGTACACCTTAGCTGGGGTGCCAGTGTCCCCTTTCACTCCCCGCACCTGCATCGCCTGCCTGCCTCTGAGAGGACCGGCAAGGTCTGCCTCCTGCCTGCACGCAGTTTCTTTGCATCAGGCCATGGGCAACTGACTCTCATTCACTTGCACCCCCTCTGCCTTACCAGGCACGGGGGTCTCCCCGCAAGATGTTGACTTTTCTGGCCGTAACTGCCCGGGGCTAGTTTGTCATGCCCGCTTCCTCCTGACTGCCTGTGGGCTCACTGTGTGGAGTGAGCTCTCCGTGGTGTGCTCAGCCTCCAGACCGCTGTGAGAAGAGCACCTGCCATTCCTTCCTCCTCCCCTGGCCTTTGCCGTCTCATTTGGAAGGAGCTGCTTCTCCCTTTCTTCCCTTTGTTAACCCTATACTCCACGGGTTCTTAACTGATGGATTTTGATGAGTGTTCTCCCATGGAAACTCTATGCAAAATTTATGTGTGGGTTCGTCATCCCGGGGCCTCTTCACAGCCTCTTGCCTTCTCTTGCTGGAGTCTGGAATAGTCCCTCTTCTCTCGGTCCTTTTAAGCGTCTCATCCTCCCCAGGCCCTCCTAAGCCTGCTCGCAGCCCCTTAAGCTCCTGCCACCTCTGACTTTGTCGCCCGCACCGCCACAGCGCGCAGCTCGCAGGACTGCTTACGACAAGTTGCTTCTGCCGCCCTCAGCTGCATCACCTACTGCCCTTGCCCATCGAGCTCGTCCACCAGCTTCTGGAATCGCACTTCGTGCCGCAGCCTCTTCCCTGTTGCCTGCCTTTGAGGTGTTTGCGCCCCACTGGACACGCCTCCTTTCTTGCCATCTGCCCGCCTGCCCGTCGCCCTGCCCTGGTCCAGGCGACGGAGGCTCCTGCCTCATATCAGAAGTGCACTGGGGCCACCCCCAGGTCTCAGCGTAGCAGTGACGGTCACTAAGCCGGCAGGTGGGTGCTGGCTTCCTGCCCGTGCGTGGCAGAGGACCTCGCATAGGCCATGTTGGAGGAGAAGGGCACAGCCGCCTTGGGAGCGGGGGTGTGCGCCCGAAGGGGTCGAGCGCTTCCACGTGCAGCTCTCAGGACAGCGCTGCGGAGATGCAGAGCCGCAGCACCCTCGCCCACCAAGGGCAAGACTGGACGCGTCCCTTCTGAGAAAGGGCAATCGGAGTGGGTGTTTACGAAGCAAGTTTGTCTCCTGAGTCAGCAGGTCTTACCTGTGTCATTTTGTGACATCGATGGCCATCCCTTCAGTTTCCCAGCCCTCCCCCTCGTCCTCCCTGTGCCTGCCATCTCCCTTGATCTGCCTCTCTGTCTCCTGAGCAGAGCGGTGGCCACTCTGAGGGGCAAACGGTCAGCCACAAAACACACAGTCTCCGGAGTGTGGCCCACTGTGGGGGCTTCCCTGGGCAGGAAGAACCACCTAACTCTTCCATCCAGAAAGAAGAGGCAACCAAACCCTCTGCACTTGAGTCTGTTCCAGCTTCTTATGGCCATGCCGGCAGGATGGAGCGGGACTACTCTGGGGCCCCCATTCCCACCCCTTTATGCAAGCAGGCGGCCTTGTCTTTCTTCTTGGGAGTGATTGGTGGGTATGAACTGCTGACTGTCCGTCTAGCAGCGACACGCCTTCATCACCCTGCCACCAGGGCTCCTGAAGCAAGAGAGGAAGTCCCACATTGCAGAGGTAGTGTTCCTGCCTGGGGCGGCTCATGAGTGCCTGTTAAGCACATCCAGGAAATATCCTGTCAAATTAAATGGGCCCTCATAAAATAGGCAGCTGGCTGCAAAGAAACCCTGGATGGCAGGCAGTGCAAGGCCGGAAACCTAGGACAACCACCGGGATGATGTCTGAACAGATCCGAGGTGCTTACAGGGTCATGCCTGGTGCCCGATGGTCATCATCAAGTTTGACCTCTCCTTGACCTCACACTGCAAAAGAAGTACCAAGGCCATGCCAGTGCTGGTCACAGGAAGCTTTGCCATTTGTGCTCTCATGTCCACTCCATGTCAACCCACCCGGGCGACAAAGCCCAAGCGGTTCTAGGGTACGTGAGATCAGAGCGTTGCAGTGCTGTCCAGGCGTGCAGGAACAGGTACTACGTACGTCTTCTGTATCAAGAGGGAGTAAGCCAGGTGGACAAAGGTCAGGGGAAAGTTCTTTGAACACAGAGCCAAATTTGGAGAGACTGGAAGGGTCTGTTGAGGTGTTGGCGGAATGTGTGTGAGTCGCTGTGGAGCCTCAGGGTCACCTGTTCTAGTCCAGTCTGTGCTGGTTGGGAGCTCTCGTGAAATGTCTGGAGCATTTGATTTCTCTGTGTGAAGGATGTGTGTCTCTGTAAGTCTCCAGTAGATTTCGACTAGGAACTTGATGATGAAATTGAGAAGGGTTTTTGAATTGCAGACTGAATGGACCCCCGCCCATCCGAGGAGGTTCTCAGAGGGTGCATGGGCAGGTTGGTGGAGAACCAAGCCTGTTGTCAGTGGAGAGGTTCAGCTCACAGTGACCGCCGTGGAGGCAGAGGAGATCTGCCCCATCAGCCTTCCAAGGCTCTACATTTTTGTTCTGCTTCCAATTGTATCAGTCTTTATTCTTTTGTTTTCTCAAACAGCGGTTCCTCGCTTCTCTTTATTCTTTTGATGATCTTTTTCATTCATAGGTGATTAAAAGCTTAAGGATCCACTTCAGATCCTGGCATTGCTGAGAATATGGCCCCTCCCTTTCTTTAAACTCAGAATGAAGCCTTTGAGGCGTGTCTCTAATGGGATGCCTGTAGTTTGACTGTAGCAGGTATTTGACACAGTCTCACACTGGAGCACTGAAGTGGTCTACCCCTGGGCTGTAACTTCTCCAGGAACACTACAGAGTGGATTTAGTTTACTGATAATCAACTAGGAGACAGTCTCGGTGAGTTTAAGTGCTTTTTATTTTTAGACAACCTACATGACATGTTTCATTTTGTTGTTGTTTTTCCTTAAAAAGAAAAGAATGCCCCTGCTCCAAGTAAATCGAGGTAAAAAGTAAGTGACGTGTCCAGTTAGCACAGCGCCGTTTGTCTCGGACTGGGGGTGTGCACGAACAGCAGCTGGTTAGGGGAAGAGGCGATTGAGCCCTGAGTCGCCCACTCTGTTAGCATAACTCCATCTCTAAGCCATCCAGGAAGAAGACCATGTATGGGGTCATGCCATCCTCCTGGTGGCCCAGCAGAGCCACCATGCCACCTGGCTTCACGCTTTCACCAAGAAAGAGCAGGTGGTTTTGAAATCCGCCAGGCTGTGTTTGATTTGTTCTGCTGCCCCTGTCAGAAAAGGCTTTATTCTCTCTAGTTTCTGTTCTTCAGGTTTGTCCTTGATTGAGTTCATGTCTTGTCTGATGCACCACCTCTTGTAGGCGTCTTTGTAAAGCAGGTTTTCTGCAAGTGATGGTTCATAACAACATCAACACTGGTCTGTGTTTTCTGTTCCATCGCCATCAGGCCTTTCAGCTGAGGCAAGGCCATCTAAGAGCAAGCCATTCGTGTTCCCTTCTGTCCACCTGACCATCTTCCCCTCCACTTGCAGGCACAGCCCGTCCACGATCTCCAGAACCTTGCATTTGTTGGAGGACATCTCACTGTGGCTGATGAGGGCCTGGTAGATAGATGACCATGATGGTGTAGTGAGAGGAAGACAGGGAGCGACACTCTGGGGGAGAGGGGAGTGGGAAGAAAGGGAGGGCTTCCATTTTTATGGAGCTAACTGCCACACTTACTTAAAATCAGAGCACTTTAACCATTAAGCCACCTGGCCTCCTTAGGAAAGTTTATAAAAGTCGAAAGTCACTGCCAGCAAGTCCATTCTGACTCACAGGGAGCCTGCAGGACAGGGCAGACCTGCCCCCAGGGGTTTCCGAGGCCGGCACTCTTTATGGGAACAGGAAGCCCCTTCCTTCTCCCTTGGAGCCATCAGTGGTTTTGAAGTGCTGAGCTTGAGATGTGCAGTCCACTGTGCAGCCCACGTGGTTAACAAAGCACCGTGGCCGCCATCCTGTCCAACTCAGACTAACCTCCCAACGCGAGCTCATGGACCGTCCAGGCCAGAGCCGTTTCCTGCCCCTGTGAGTTTCCAGGACGACATAAGTGGGAAGTCCTGACTCTCTCCCGAAGAGTGACTGGCGACTTGAACTTCTGACCTTGTGTCTTGACGTCACCGTGCACCGAAGCCATGACAACCTCCTATGTGACATGGTTCCTTCTCATAACTGATGCCCACAGTTAGTCATGGACACAGGCTACATTGATGGCAGTGTGACTGGTGGAAGGGGGTGGGGGGCTGGCCTTGGTGGACGCACAGCTATTTCTAGCACTCGGGCCAGCATGCCGCTCCATGTGAATTGGTCACTCTCCTAGGTGGGAAGTCTCCTCGAGTCCGGGTGTCCCTCCGTGAGTGAAAGGGGTGTCCTGTGACAAATGGTGTTTTCTGGACAGCCGAGAAGTAGCCACGGTGGAGCACCCACTGGTAAAGGCTCATGGAGAGAGCAGCAGTGACATTTGTGCATGCTGACATCCTCGCGTGGCTCCAAGCCAGCTGTCCGTCAGGTTCCGCCCAGTATTGGCAAGGCCCACAGGTTTGTTGGCTCTCAGGTTGTCTTCAGAAGCTGCAATGATTCTCTGAGATTAACAGAATCGGTCTGAATTTGCTGACTTTTTTTTTTTTTTCTGTAAGTAGGGCTGCTCATAGAAAGCTGCCTGGCAACTCTGGCATTTTGGAAGAAATCAACCCTCTCTCTGCCCCAACCGGGTGAGGGTGGCCTTTTTACCCACGAGGGAGGAGTTGCTTTTGAGGAAAACTCATGGAGAGCTTTCTGAGGATGGTCGTTTGGAATTGTCCTGTGGGCAGTCCTGGGTGCCCTGTCGTTTGAGAGCGAGCTCCTTGGCCTGTGTAAACAGCCCGGCTTGGGGTGTCTGCTGGGTCCTGAGTCTGTTAGGGTGGCACAGTCGGCCCCCGTCCACTGGCGCATACAATGCCAGGTGTCCCGTTCCCCACCTACTGGGATGAGCGGGCTCGAGACTCTTCTGCCTGCTGGCGTGGCATCACGTGCGACTGGGCAAACCCATGCCACAGAGCAAGGGCTTTGTGAGTATTCTTGGCTGGTGGCACATGGAGAAGCGCTCTGCTGGAAATGAAAGCCCAGCACTTCCACCCCAAGCGGCTCCTTGGGAAGGGTGGGCTTGTGGGTGATGTCCGCGAGGCGGTTCCCACCCACCGCCGCCCTGTGCACAGCAGAAGGACGCACGGCCGCCATGCGCCGTCCTCCCCTGGATGCCGCCGCTGTGTCCGTCCATCTTCCTGAGGGCCTTCCTTGTTCACTGCCCCTCCACTTTACCGAGCATGAGGTCCTTCTCCCGAGACGGGTCTCTCCTGACGGCATGTCCAAAGTATGTAAGGCCGCTAAGGAGCACTCTGGCCTTACTCCTTCCACCGCAGGCTGGTTTGTCCTTTCAGTAGTCAGTGTCAGCATGGATGCTACTGTTGTACCGTGTGAGCTATAGCCAGTGCGGCTCTCTCACGTGGGGCACTGCGGGGTGTATTTGACCTGACGGCACCCACCGGCCACAGCCCCCAGCCCCTTTCCCCCAGTCTTGCAGTATGGATTTGAAAGGCTACCTCGAGTGCAAATGTTCCTCACGATGCAGGGACCCAGCATAATCCCAATCAGGATGCACTTCTTCCATTTAGCTCTCTGTGTGTCCTCCAGAGGTATTTCTGAAGCAAAATCAATTTTTGAAATAACTGAATGTACAGTGTTCCTAGGGTCTGGTTTTATTACGAAGTATCAAACCAAGATTTAAAACTATGACACCCCAGTGGTTCAGTTTTTAAGCAAATGATAAACAGGCAGGCAAGGTACAGACCCCTAGAATCACCAGCCACCTGAGGGCACAGAGCGGCATTAAAGTAGGATACTGTCTGGAAGGACTACCAAGATGAGGGATGGACATGGCACACGCGGGGGAGGGCCAGCGCCCAGGGCTCCGAGGGGATGGCACTAAAATGTGTCCAACTTGTTGAGTGGAAATCTGGTGATCTGCTCTGTAATCTGGCCCAGTTCACAGTAAAAGTAAACAAACAAACAAAAAGAACAGTGAAGCATGGTCAGTCATATTAAGTCGTTTTTTGTTGTTGTTGTTTTTTCTTACTAGGGTTTTTAAAAATCCACTGTTACTTCAGTGTTGTTATTAGAATGTAAGGGAAACACGTGTGTCAGCGGCCCGTTTTCTTGTTTGTCCCTGTCTGTGTGGTGTGGAGTTGTGCTGTTGGGGGGAACAGTCACTTGCTAGCTTCAAGGTCAGCGGTTCAAACCCACCAGCTACTCCTTGGGAGAGTTTTTTGGTACAGATTTCCATCCTCAGAAACCCCATCTATACAGGGCAGCTGTGAGCCAGTGTCGACTTGACGGCACTGTTTTTTCCCCCTTCCCATGTTCCAGGCCTTTTTGGCTGGCACAGAAAGACACTCAGCATTGTCTCGCATACTCTTTTCCCAGAAGGAGGTCTGAGTGACCTCTACAGCTCGCTCCTGAGGCCCACCCCATCTCAAGTCCTTCCAGAACCGTGAACCAGCTGGTGACTGGGCAGTGCCTGCTCACACCCTCTGCCATAACCTTCCCCGGCCCCAGGCTCTGCCCTCTCCCGGGCTCCCCAGCCCAGCAGTGGCTTCGGATGGCCGTAGCACCTGTCTGGACCCTGAGTGTAAAGCTTCCTGCAGACCCCTGCTCAAGCTCAGGAGGCGCTCCTGGGATGAGCTTGAACGTTCCTGTGAAGTGTTGCTCTGCCTTGTGATGTATGTATTGAAATGTTCCACCTGTGAACCCAGAGCCCGGTCGGCTTGTTTCGATGCTCACGTACACTGACTGACTGACTGACTGACTGACTGAAAGATGGAGCCGGGCACCTGCCCAGTGTTGGCGCCCGCAGGCCCCACGTGGAGCAGGGAAAAACGAGGAAGCCAAGAGGCATTATCGCAAAGGGATACCACCTAAGCTAGGTTCTCTCTACTCATGGCATCCCCACGGAGCCAGAGTAGGGCATTCTCTGTAGGATGGTGAGTGCTGATTTGGGGCAGTAGTTTGCCAGACCTTTGTTCCAAGAAGTCTCTGGGTGGGCTTGAACCTGCGGGATTGGAGGTAGCAGCTGAGTGTGTTAGCTGCTTGTCCCTCCCAGGGACAACACGGTGAAAAAGGAGGGCTGTATTTGGAGACGGAGACCCTAGATCTCAGGGGAGATTTTTCTGGACTTGCCCCTTGTGCAGCTTTGCCGGGGTCCCCTGAGTTAACACCAGTCTGGGCCCACCCTGCTCCAGATCAGTTCAGGAGTGGGCCGGGGTTCAGTGTTGGCCGGCCGTGCTGTTCCCAGGGTCCTAAGGTGAGGCAAGAAGCCCTGGTGGCATAGTGGTTACACTTTGGGCTGCAGTCTGTAAAGTCGGCAATTCAAAACACCAGCCACTCCTGGGGAAGAAGGACAGGGCTTTCTACTCCCATAAAGAGTGAGCGGCTTGGAGAGCCAGAGGGGCGGCTCTGTCCTGTGCTGTAGGGTTGGCATGCAGTGGGATGAGCTAGGTGGCAGTGAGGTTGGAGTATGATTTAAAGCAAGCCAGCGGATCAGAAATCCTCATGTGGGCTTGAGAGACTGTAACCGAAATTTTATTGGCACACTGGATTGTAACTTTCCACAAATTGGATTTCGCGTAGCAGTCAGGTAAAAGAGAGGTGCTTGTTCCTAGGTGTGCAGAGGGGCTCGGGGTGCGTGTGAGTTTGTTGGCGAGCTTCCTGGTGCTGAGTGCCTCGAGATACACTCGGGAGCCGCGGTCAGAGTCAGGTGGGCTGCCCACAAGTAGGGCTTCCTTCACAGTGCACCTGCCACGGGTCAGGAGTGGCCCCAGCCCAGAGACCGAGACAGTAAGAGAGGCAGACGATGTGGACCCAGCAGGCTAGAGCTGCCTCCCAGAGAAGGTGGCTCCACCTATGTTGACACCGGAGCTTCGAGTGTGGTGCAGCCCCAGCCTGTCCGCCCTCCTCCAGGGACCAGTGGCTGGACTGAGCAGCAGATTTCAGGGCAGTGGCGGCAGTCATTGAGCCCTCTCTGAAAGAGGGGTGGGTGGCTGGGGTGGCGTCCCATGCCTCTCGTTTTAATGCTGTCTGCATGAGAGCCACAGGCCTGGGTCCGAGGCAGGGGCATTCTCCCACCCAAACCCCGGCCGACGGTGCAGACCTGCCAGCAGTCCGGCTGGAGCGTGTGCTTTTTGATTGTGTGCTTCCTGGAGAAGGCCTGTCCCTCCTGTGTTTCTTTCTCTGCTGGGCGTCGGAGAGCTGCTCGTGTGAACTGCTGTGGGCTAATAATCTGGATCCTTGGGGCTGGTCAGTGCAGGGAGTTGCTCTGAGCGGAAGAGGCGACTGTCAGTCAATCTCCCCACTAGATTTTGAGGACATGGCTCAGAAGACACCCAAGAGAGCCGCGCCTCCATGTGCATTTCAGGCCCCTCGCAGTAGGAGGGGCGCTCCATCTTCACTGGCACAGCTGTGGCTCAAGTCTACCGTGACCCAGCTGTGTGGAGGTCAGTTGACCGAGCAGGTGCAGTCAAAAGCTGGCTCTTCCAGCCCCTCCCTCTGACGGCAGGTGCCCCACCTCAACTTCAGGTGCCTGGCTGTGTTTCCTTTCTAGGTGGCGTTTGCCTAGTGCCCAGCACGCGTGGCAGGCTGGAGCTGACGAGCAGCTGGACCGGTGCCCTGGGCGGCTCCTCCTGTGGTGGCTGTCTGTCTGCCCTGGGCCGAGCCACGGTGTGGATGTGGTCCCCATGGCCCAGGCCCAGGATGCCCCACTGTGGGAACATGAGCTGGTTTGACTTTGAGTGGGAATGTTGTGAATGGCATTTGGAAGCAAGTGGCTTCTGAGGAAGGAACCTTGCTTTTCAGTGAAGGGCTGGGGCTAGGGGGCTGGGTTGGAGGGGCGTGCACAGAGAAACTCTGCTTCTCCACCTTGGGTAGAACATCCAGACTGAGTTAGGATACCGCTCTTTCTCCTAAAACTGAAGCCCACAGTCGTCTTGTAGTTTTCTTCCACTCATCTTCTCCCCCCAGAGCAGGTGGTTCCTGCCCCAGCAGCAGGCTGGACAGGCAGGACCCGAGCGTTGGCTGGGCCTGGGCTCCCTGCAGTAAGGGAGCTGTACAGTGCGAGGCTGGGGTGAGAGTGACCTGGCGTGGGCACACCTGGTAGTGCTCCAGTGCCACTGTCCTGATGCTTGAGGGGACGGGATGGGCTGAAGGAGGCTGCTGCCATCACAGCAAGGGCCTTGTGGCCAGGGTTTTGTCGTGAGAGGTGGAGGAGCAGTGGGGAGGGGGAGGTGTGTGTGTGTGTGTGTGAGAGAGAGAGAGAGGGGGAGAGAGATCACTCTTCTGTAACTAAGTGAAGGACGGCGGCAGCAGAGGTGCGAAGACGGGGCACAGGTCAGGCATGTGAGGAGGGTGAGCGAGCCAGCTGCCCCGTAGCCTCTCTCCTCCCCTTTGAGATGCACAGCACCATCACAGTCACTCGATGCTCAAGTTCAACATGTAGTGGACACCTGCGCGGGTGCTAAACACTGGACAGCTCACTGCGAGCCGGGCTGATGGTTCGAACCCCAGCTCCTCAGGAGGAAGACAAGGCCGGCTGCTCCTGGAAATTGCAGCAGCAGGAACTGTGTACAGGGTGGACTGAATCAGAGTCAACTTAATAATGGCTGTGGGTTTGAACTATGGATATTAAACGCCCCCAGCCCAACTTCTAGGATCAGCCAGTTAATGATTACAAGGGGCATGGCTTGACATCCAGGAGCCTGGTCTCTTGGTAAAGGGTGTGACTGGTGGTACTAGGCTAGGTCTCATGGTAATGGGTGTGGTTTGAGTGGTGATGGGTGTGGTCTTATGGTAAAGGGCGTGGTTTTCCAGCAGTGGGCATGGCCTGACTGGATGACTGGGTGGGTGGGTGGAGAGAGGGAGAGAAGAGAACCTTCAAAGGCTGGGACTTTGGAGCTTTTGGAGCTGCCCTCAATAAGCCCAGAACAGAGGAGCCTTAAAGAAATGGCACATGCACAGCATTTTTATCAAGTCAGTGAATGCTTTTGCTTGAACTTCTACGGGTTTTACCAAAAGCACTGTCAATCCTGCAGTAAAGTTGGTTCCCAGAGACCTTTGGATACTGGGAGGCCTTTTACCGTACTACAGGAAGTGACTGGCGCAAAGCTGCACAGTCATAAAATAACCATGGGGAAGTAAGGGGGGAATACAAACATCCCAGCTTAGCGTGGCTGTGGTCAAGGAGGGCCTGCTAGTCCCCACCTGCCCCGCACCTGGAGGAGAGACCAGGTACTGACCCCCCAGTATGCTTCAAATGGGCTTGTAGAGGCGGATACTGAGGGATTGCTGCCGAGGACCTCTTAGAATTTGGTTAGGTGACAAAGGGTTCTGGACAGAGGAAGGAGCCAGGGCCAGGTAGAGCGAGGACCTGGCACGGGGAGGAAGCTGTGGGAAGGCAAGCTGTGGCTGTTGGGCTTCTTTCTGTTCTCATGGTCTCACCTCCTCTCCTCTCCTTGGCCAGTGTCCATGGAAGATTCCTGCCCTGGACCTTCGGGCAGCACTGCCCAGCAGTGCTTACAGCTTGGCTCCCTCTCAGCTCCCAACCCGTGACTGTGGAGTGGTGTCTGCCGCCACAGGAAAAGATGTCAGTGGCTGTCCAGCTGGCCAGGGAAGCGGGATCCGGCGTCGATTTGTACGGCTGTGTGGCGTTAGTTCATCTGTGCTCTGCCAGCGGGGCACCCCAGTGCTTGCTGTCTGTCCGAACTGACGTTGACCTCACACTGCCTGTCTGTCAGTGTGGGCGTCTCTTCACCCTCCCAGTAGCTGGTCCCGTTACTGTCACTGCCGCGTGGGGAGGAGACACCAGAAAGGTGGAGGACTTGTCCCACCTCAGCCCCCGGCCACTCTGACTGGAGCCGCCAGGGCCTCTCAGGGACAGTGTGACGGGTGGGCCCCCAGTGTTGCGACGTGCCAACTCTGACCAGAGTCCTGGCCTGTGGGGGGGTCACTAACATCCATCACACCTTCCATGTAACATCCATCACACCTTCCATGGATCCGTGTGTGAGGCGTTACTAATAGGTTCGTCTGTATTGGGGATGGTCTCCACCAAGCTACATTTCCCCCTGTTTTGCGAGGCCTGAAGGGGCTTGGTCTGACTGCTCACTAGTGTCTCTGTGATGACCGATTCTGTCACAGCCTCCTCTGCTGAGGCATGAAGCTGAGTGGGGAGGCTTGTGTCTACTTGGGGGGGCGGGTGGAGGAGGGGAGCTCACAGAGCTAGTGAGCACGCCAACCTGGCTCCCCATCGTCCACACTCCTGTCACTGCAACCTTGTTGCTTTCTTGCTGTGTGAACTGAGGATTGTACGTGTTTGTGTGTACGCATGGCAGACTCGGGAAAGGTCTTGTTTTAGCAGGTATTCTTGAAAGATCTTAACTAGTGTGTTCATCGGGAAAGTCAGCGGTCCATTGTACAAAACCCAGACAGACGTCTGAGCATCCACAATACCTAGTAGACCACCTCTGTGTGTTAACCGAAGAAACCCACGATTCTGGACATGTGTCCACTTCTCCATGCCGGGCTAGCAGGCATTCCAGGTTGTTGCTAGGTTCCGTCCAGTCAGTTAGAACCCTCCGCGGCCTGTCTGAGATCTTGCAGCGGTGCTTGGTGCTGCAACACCAGGGAGCTTGCAGCTGGCTGGTCCCCCTTTAAATTGTCCCGCATCATCAGAGCACTCCCTGGAGCTTTGGAGAGGCAGCGCTTGCTTCCCCAGCTGTATTTAGTGCTTTCCAACATGAAGGGCTCATCTCCCAGTGTCATTTCAAGCAGTGTTCCACTGTTACCCCTTGACTTTCACTGTATAGGTTTTGGGAAATAAGTTTGCCAGGTCTTTCTTTGTCTGGAAGCTCCACTGAGACTTGTCCACAGGCTGACCCATCTAGTATCCCAAATACTGGTGGCACAGCTTCTTCCGGCATCACAGCAGCATGCAAGTCACCACGACAGAGCACACCCACAGGTGGGTGGCTGAGGCATTCCATAAGAGGTGGTATTTTCAGTGCCAGTCCTCATTCTATGACTTTCTGTGATAATGCATGTAATTGTCAATCCAATGAAGTAAGTCTATTGTGAGCCTTTGGGAATATTCTCTTCCTGAAAAGATACATCCCAACAGATTGTGCATTGTTTGGCTATGAGTCCATTCATAAGGGTGAGTTCTGTTTCAGGCCAGAGCGTTTCAGGGTTCTTTCTGCCAGTACCCAGCAGACCAGTCAGACTGTGTGTGGCCCATGTGCGCATACGCACCACGCTTTCCTTTTTCTTTGCACTCTGTGTCGGGCTCTCTGTTGTGGTCTCTTTCAGAGCATTGGTAGTGGGGCATCATCTAGTCCTTCTGATCCCAGGGAGCTAATGCCCGAGAGTCATGTGATCCCTACTTCAGCAGAGCCTGTGAGCCTGTGCGATGACATCAGGAATGTCTTACATGAAGAAAGCAAAAGGTCATGAAGAAGACAGGGGGAAAAAGATCAAAGTGGATGCCAGAAGAGACAGTGAAACTTGCTCTTGCTCATAGAGCAGCTGAAGCAAAACAGAAGAAATGAAAAGAGGCCAACAAAATCCCAAAGGGCAGCTCGAGAAGACAAAGTAAAGAATCGCAGTGGAATGTGCACAGACCCGGAGTTAGAAAACCCCAAAAGGGAGCACTCACTCAGCATGTCTTACAGTGAAAGAACTCAAGCATTTGAGTTGTAGTATTGCAGGTGGTAATATTGCAAGGTCCTGTGAGCAAAATATCAAGCGATGCAAGTTGCATTAGAGAAGATGGAAGGAGTGCACGGCGCCATCAGACCTAAAAGAGCTAATTGACATTCAGTCACTTCAAGAGGAAGCTGATGATCAAGAATCGTTGGTACAGAAGGAAGAAGTTCAGGCTGCACTGAAGCCATGAATGGTAAACAAGACTCGAGGAATTGACAGAATACCCACTGAACTACCTCACCAATCTGATGAAGCACAGGAAGCCTTTACTCATCTGTGCCAAGAAACTTGTTTGGAAGAGATTTCTATTTATATCCATTCATTTTGGTGACTCAACAGAATGCAGAAATTATTGACCAATCTTAATAATATCACAGGCTAATAAAATTTTACAGATGATCCTGTCACAACAGTTACAGGAGCTCATCGACAAGGAACTGCCAGAAAGGCAAGCCCGTTTCAAAAGAGGATGTGGAACAAAGGGTGCCGGGACTGATAGCAGATGAATCTTGGCTGAAACATACCAGAAAGATGTTTACTTGTGTTTTGTCGACTCTGCAGAGACATTCAACTGTGTGGGTCATACCAAACTAGCACTGAAGAGAATAAAAATTCCAGAAACTTTAACTGTACTCATACAGAATCTGTATGTGGACCAAGAGGCAATCGTTTGAATAGACCGTGGTTTGAAATGGGGAAAAGTGTGTCTCAAGTTTGTATCCGTTGACCATACTTTTGATCTTTTTTTTTTTGGGGGGGGGGGCATCACTGCCCTCAGGTGGTGGGAGTAGGAGGCCCAGCCTTTGCTCCATGGAGCTGGAATCGAACCTCCATCCCAGTGGGCCGCAGTCCTGCGCACAACCACTACGCCACCGGGCTCAGCCCCCCCCGTTCACCATACTTTGGAGGGGGGGGGAGAAACATTTTTATTGAGGATTCTTACAGCTCTTCTTACAATCATACATCAATTCTATCAAGCACATTTGTACATATGTTGCCATCATTATTTTCTAGATAGTTATTTTTTATTTATTTTTTTTTGGGGGGGGGGGCATCACTGCTCTCCAGCGGTGGGATTAGGAGGCCCAGCCCCACTGCTGGAATTGAACCTCCGTCCCAGTGGGCCGCAGTCCCGCGCACAACCACGACGCCACCGGGGCTCAGCCCTAGCTAGTTATTTTCTATTGAGCCTTTGGTGTCAGCGTTTCACCTCCCCAGCCCCCAATTTTTCACTGTACTTTATCCATCTGTGTGGAGCACATAGTCTGAGAAGCTGGATTTTACGAAGAAGACTCAGGAAGGGAAGAAGGCTAATTAACCTTCCGTTGGTAGACGACACACCCTTGCTGACTGATAGTGAAGAGTACTTGAAGCACGTGTTGACGAACAGCAAGGATTTCAGTCTTCAATATGGATTACAACTCAATGGAAAGAAAACGATCTCCAGAACTGTATCCGGTAGGTAGCTCATGATAAATGGACAAAAGATTGGCGTTGTCAAGGACTTTGTTTTGCTTGGGTTCATGACCAGTGCTCGTGGAGCGGCGGTCAAGAGAGCAAAAGGTAGGTTGCGTTAGGTAAATCCACACAAAACCTTTTTAGGGTATTGAGGAGGAAGGACGTTACTCTGAGGACACAAGTCGCCTGACCCGTCATCTGCATGTGAAAGTTGGACATTGAATAAGGAAAACTGGAGAACGGATGGATGCCTTTGAATTGTGTTGCGGGAGAAGGCTATTGAAAGCCCCAGGGACTGTTAAAAGGACAAACTGCTGTGCCTTGGAAGAAGCAGTCAGAGTGCTCCTTAGAGTCCAGAATGCCACGACTTCGTCCGAGATACTCTGGACATGTTGTCAGGAGAGACCAGTCTCTGGAGAAGGACGTTGTGCTTGGTCTTGTGGAGGGGCAGAGACAACAAGGAAGGCCCTGCAGGAAGTGGATGGACCCAATGGCCGCACCAATGGGCTCATGCATACAGGGACAGGGGTGAGGACTGCGCAGGACCAGGCAGTGTTTCCTTGTGTCGGGCACAGGGTTGCTCTGAGTTGGTACCAATTCGATGGCACCTAGTAACAGTTATAAGAAGTGCATGTAAAAATTGGACATGGAATACAGAGACCTGAGACAAATCAGTGCCTTAAAGTCATGGTGCTGGTGAAGAACTTTGAAAGAACCACGGACTGCCAAAAGAACAAACAGATCGGGCTGAGCCCCGGTGGCGTAATGATTGAGTGCGGGACTGCGGCCCACTGGCTTGGCGTTTCAAATCCAGCAGCGGTTCTCCAGGAGCAAGGCTGGGCCTCTCCCTCCCACCAGAGGACAGTGATGCCCCCCCCCCAACAAACAAACAAACAAAACATAGAACAAACAGATCTGTCTTGGAAAAAGATAGCCAGACTGCTCCTCAGAAGTCTTGGATGGCAAGACTTTACCTCAAGCACTTTCAGATAGGTTTATCAGGAGAGAACAGTCCCTCCCTGGAAAAAGACATCATGCTGGATACAGTGGAGGGGCCGCAAACAAGAAGGCTTTCAAGCAGATGGATTGACACGGGGACTGCAACAGTGGATTCAGACGTGACCATCATGAAGATGACATAGGACCAGGCAGTCTTTATTCTCTTATACATCGGGTCTCTCCAAGTCAGAGCTGACTGACATTTGGTAAACTCACGCTTTGCCAGCACTTCACAACACCACCACAATTCACTGCCGTAGCGGCATCACACCGTGCTACTCTCGCCCGTCCCTGCTTGAGTGACTCCACCACAGCGAACACACAGGCGATGCCCCAGGCAGCGGCTCTCCGTGCCCCCTCCCCTCAGCCTGGAGCCGTTCTCTACTAAAGTTCGGTGCTGTGCTGCTGGGTAAGGTCTGGACTGCTAACGGCAAGGTGGGTGGGTGTCGCCCACCAGCAGCTCTGTGTGAGGCAGTGGAGGCTGTCACAGAGATGGACGGCCTCGGAGTGTCGGTAGAGGTCGGAACGGGCTGGATGGTTGTAGGCTTGCCTTTTTGGCATTTAAAGATTGGTCTGTGCTGTGGCATGTTATCAGAGCTTCACCCCCTCCTGGCTGAGGATCGTCCCTTGTGTGCACATGTTGCCGCCCTTGTCTACCAGTCTTCAGTGGACGAGCACAGGGGCTGTCCCCGGATCCGCGGAGCGTCAGGAAGGTTGTAGCAGCGAGCACTGTCTGTCCGGCCCGGTGTTCAGGTCTTTGGGTGTGTGCGTATCTGGTATTGTAAGGCCGTGTGCTATAACTCTCTGAGGAACTACAGAGATGGCTCCATCTGGTGGCATTCCTACCAGCAGGGGACCAGGTTCCGTTTTCTCCCATGTCTGCAGTTTGGGTCTTAACAAAGCCATTCCAGTCAGGGTCAAGTGGGAGCTCATTTTTTTTTTTTTTTGGATGTGCATCGCTCTGTATTGAAGACACTGGCGAAAGCCCAGGCTCCAGAAAGGGACGGGGACCAGTTGAGCTGCCAAGGGACGCCACCCCGGAGGGACCTTGCCTGCCACCGGTGGGTTCCAGTATTTTCTGCAGGTGTGTGTTCTAAGGCAGACTGCATTCTGAAGCATGTGTGTGTCTAAAATAAAAACTGTAGCAGACTAAATTTTGTTTGAGGAGGGACATATGGTTCAGGAGGTAATGTTTTATTAATTTTTCTTTACACTGTTTTCTGACAGATGGGGGGGAAGTACCTACCAACATTAATATTAATGTTGCTATTCTTAGAAATTGTGTGAGCAATTTGGAAGGAAGCTCAATTTAGAATTAATTTTTTTTTTTTTAACTACCTGTTTCATGTTCTCTCTACCTTGAAGCCTCATTGCATCTGGTCAGGGTACCCTCCAGAATTTAATTCCCTGAATCATTCAGTTTGATGAAGTTTGATGACTCATCTCATAACAGTTTGATGAAGTTTTTACAGTCATCTTAGAACCATCTTTTCCCCCATTGAATTGCCTTGTTTCCTTGCCAAGAATTCATTTATTTGGGGAAAAGGCGAGACTCTACCCCATGCAGAGTTACACTCCCAGAGCCCCCTCGGGGCAGCTCTGGTCTGTGCTGTAGGGCGGGTCACAGGAAGTTGGAATGGACTCGGTGGCAGGGCTGAGCTGATGGGACTACCGCAGATTTGGGTTTGGTTTAGGTTTATGGCTTTGCTTTGGTTTGGTGGGATGCACACCCGAGGGTGGGACTGCTGTGTAATAGAGTTGTTCTATTTCCAGTTTTGTTTTGTTTTCAGAAAGTGCCGTACTATTTGCCATAAAAGGTTGCACCTTCTTACAGTCCGACTCGCAGTGGATGTGAGTTCTAATCTCCCCACACCCTCAGCCACGTCATCTTTTGTGCTTTTCTTGTTGATATTTTTAAGTGCCGTTTTAGCCAGAGTGCAATTGCATCGCAATGTGGTTTTCACTCGGAGCGCTCAGATGCCTCATTATCTTGGGTACGTTAGTCCGGGTAGACTAGAGAAACAAATCCATAACACGAATATGGATATAGGGGAAAGGTTTATATACGAGAGGAATGGAACATTGAGAAAGCATCCCCACCCAGTCCAGTTCAAGGTCATAAACCAGTTATTATCCCATATGTCTGATACCAGTCTATAAAGTCTCCTTCCGACTCAAGAAGCATGTTTAACAAGACCAGGACAATCACAGGCCAGTGGGTGCAG